>JAPYZJ010003156.1:0-23723 GCA_030522765.1 Ophioninae sp. B BG-2022a | reverse complement strand
TGCCGTAAAAAATTAATAATAATTCAGGGGTTGATCTGGGACCCATACATGCTTATATCAATCGTCTTAGAATTTTACCCCCTACCCCTCATTTCACGGATGACATTCTTAGCTGGGACACCCTGTATATGAACGTATCATGACCGAGGGATTGTTGCAGATTCTTCAGTCAGTGAAATCGTCGAAAGTACAAACGTCAGGATGGACCAAGCAACGTGATAATTCAGGGATGGTGGGACATGGAGAAAGCAAAGGAATCAAGCGCTAAAGCGACGATTCTCAAAGTCACATTCGTATACGATGTCATCAGGCTTTCGAACTGATGAGCTTTCAGAGAAGGCAATGTTCGGAGAGTTGGTCCGCGTGGTTCAATCGACCATAGAATTATTAACTCGTCTCTGTACGATTGAGGCGACACTGACCCGCGTACCTTCAATTTGCCGGGATTGCACGGTGGCTCAGCGAGCCTCATCAAAACCCGTTCACTGAGGATTTGTCCGTGTGGAACGTACGAGACGAGTTGATATCATCGAATTGCCATTGGGCGATACGAATCGTCAGAGTTCAGCAGATCTTTGATTGTGATGTAATTTAATACAATTAATTTATTCCATTAGGATTTTGATTGTTTGGGTTTGTTTGGGTTTCGTGTAATTATTGGAACGTTGAATAAGTTCTTTGTTAGTCCGTTAGTGCAATCGAATGATTCTTCGCGTATTTTGTTCTTGAGTATTTTTGTTTCGTAACTTTTCATTGAATTTTTCGAATCAAATTTTCATTCAATTTTTTAATTCAAATTTTCATTCAATTTTTTAATTAAAATTTTCATTCAATTTTTCGATTCAAATTTTCATTCAATTTTTCGATTCAAATTTTGATTCGAATTTTTCGAAACAAACACATTTTGAGTTTTTATTCAAACACGAGTTCTCGTGACAAAATCGTTCAAGGTGGAAGAGTTTTTTGAATTTGTTAAAATTCAATTCAATTTGTTGAATTTAGCTCGAACGATGTTGGCAATTTTTGTAAATTGACGTTTGGGAAAGGGGAAAGTCGATCGATGTTTCGTATACGTATCACGATCGATGTTTGATGTACGTATCACGATCGACGAATGCATCATACAAGGAAGGGTACGCCAAGCGTAATTTCCCACAAGAGACAGGGTCGATAGAGAGCTCTGGTATATCAGCCTTGCTCACCAGGTGTGCGTTGTCGGAAAGCGATAATCGCCCGACGATGGCAAGATCGAAATTCCCGTTGACATCCCCGATGATAGCACTGATCGAATCTCATCACTGCAGCTCGCCTATCGCCTCGTCCCAAATTAATTACAGTTGTATCAGCCGTCCCTCGATAATGTACCGGAAGTCCAGCAAAATGTCCTCACGGGTGTGTACATCGTTGTTTCAACGTAACCGGCACGATAAAACCCGAGAGAAACGATATTTTGAAAATATTAAAATCTCGTAAAAATAATGTTACTTGAAAAATGATAGATGATTGCTTTTGTTTTTTTTTATTGTTTTATCATTTATTTTAATTAAAGAGTAATATCCAGGTACAATTTATAACGAACTGTGGTTACGATTTGATAAGAATATCGATTCTATTGTTAATAATAGTTCATATTGAATGAAGATGCAACAGAAAAAATAAGGTCGTCATTTTCAGATCTCTAAAATAGAAACAAACAAACATGGTACATTTATACGTATAATATAGAATATAAAAATATTAATCGCAAAATATTTACTACCAAAACAATTCTTAAAATACATATTCGCCAGGAAATGATCTTTGTTTATAAATAAATTCAAGCTGTTCTAATATTTACAGAAAAATCTTGAAAAATTATAAAAACTTCGAAGGGATTTTCCAAAACAGTGTACAACCAAAATTCCGGTAATTTTCGAAGAGGATTGAAAACAATGGTCGTGAAGAAATTTTTCTAAAAATTCTTTCATAGCGCAAAACCTAACAAGGGAAATTTAACGATAAAAAAACAATACTCCGCGGCAATCCAACGATGCAAATTTGTGTTAAAAATTTAACGTTTTCCAAAACTGCAATTTCTCATTCTTAGGCTAATTTTTACGACAAATTGGAATTCTCGTTCTAAGGAACGTTCTGAATGCGCTCAATGTGAAACGCGAACTGTAACGTACAACGATATTTCGTCTACGATCCTGTATGATTTTCGAAGTGCTCCGCGACGAAATTCCGTCGTTGACATTACGTCGTTTGGGCAGCCACAATTTGGTTCGATGCGGATGCACATGTGTGACCGCCGAACAGAGCGTTGATGACACCCATAATAGAAACTCTGCGGTGTCATGTCAACGCGTGGTTGCCTTGAATCGCGAGTACCAAGCGGCTCGTGATATCGCGATTTAGATGGTTATGGGCATGCGCGTATGGAGCGAGATAGAGAGAGAGAGAGAGAAATGGACAGACAGGCATAGAGAGTTTCTGCTTGCATTGCGACTATAAATTTACGCAAATGTTCCCAAACGCCCGCCACCCGAGCATTTGCAGCTCCCAACTGTATGTATACATATGACATCGCACTTCATCACATCAAGGTATGCGAGAGACACGGGACCCCCGCGATCACGGTATTCCATTCTCAAAATCATCGATCGCGAAAAAAAAACCGCATTTCACTCATTTTCGCCGGGTAACGTGATAGAATTGTTGCCTCGTCGGTTATTTTCATGATCGACCTAGGAATCGAACCCAGGATCCTAGGAAATTAGAAATTGTCAATATTCGAGCATGGCACGATCCGTTTCGTAAGAGCATACACGGCAAAACTCAAAAACTATTGAGCAGAAAGCGTTGAAACTTAAATAAGTAGATACTGCATGGTACAAGCTACGATGCTTTTTCATTGATAAGTCGTTCAGTCGTTTTCATTATTAATAGATACGAGTTGCATCTCCGAAGTATAATTTCCACTTCATGACGTAATCTGGTGACTAAAACCGACAATCTGTTGGAATTAACCTCTCGATATTTTAAGCTTTTTTTTTCCTGGGAGTTTAAAGTTCATTATTTGGCCATGGCTGATCTATTCCATTAGAGTACTTTTTCTACGCAGTACTGAGACGGCTTTGATGCTTTGGGACGTTGCAGTAGTCAATTTTCGTTTCTGGGGGTTCAAATTGTTTGCGAAAGTTTGCAATGTCCGTTGGTACTTTGTTGGTGTAGGTAGTCTTATTGGCTAGCTATGGTTACCGGAAATATGTGCCCGGAAGTAAACTTTGCTCATTGTTTCGTTGGACTTTAAAGACAAGCTGGTATAAAGAGTTAATTATGAATTTATTTGCTCGAGAACGAACGGTTTTACGTTGTGCCATTTTCGTAATAATTTGGATCGTTGGAAAAACTTGTTAGGATTAGAGTTAAAAAAATGAAAAAATGTAGAAAGTTCGAACAATTCGCAAAGCCCTATCTTTTACCGCAGACATTCCACTTTGTCATTCTTTCTACTTCAGGAAAACGCTTTTTTCTCAATAATTATTTTCTGCTGTATGAAAATCCTCTCGAATGTCGAGTCTTTCACGAGTGGCTGGTGCTTTGTTGACGCGTATGTGAATGCCAGCAGCAGAGCGTTAAATTACAGAAGGACAGGGGTGGCACGAGAGGATTCAAGGCTAGTCGTCGGTGATGCTCGACGCTCGAGCATCCCTTGTACCTCGGGGGTGAAACTGCATTCGCAAATATGAGTCTTGAGTTACGTACTAACATATGTGGACCAAATAAACGCGATGTGTAGATGTACAAACACGGAATTATCTTAGGGCAAAGCTATTGAATAATCGAACGTTGTTTAAGTTTAATTAAAATCGTGCTTTTACCGGAACAATAATTCCTATAATGAATTAATGGAAGTTGCTTCAAAAATAATACTCGTACACATTGTTTTCATTTTTCATACTGTCATTTTTCACTTTGAAGATTTTTCACTTTTGACAAACTGATGTTAAGGGTGATTTACAATTATCGAATTATCGTTGGTGAAAATGCAGGACAGGCATAAATTTGTTTTTTTTTTTTCATAGTACTAAATACCAAACACGTATTATTGAATCACATTGTCGATTTTACTACTGAGTTTTTGGATACATTTATTGAGAGGAAAAATACATATTTAGCTGAACAATTTCCGGAAAAAAAAACATTTTTCAGAAGAAAATGAAAGTTGGTATAAAAGAAGTTCCGGAAAAAACAACTTTGGAGAAAAAACTAATTTGGTAAAGAAACAATTTTAAAAAATCCCGAATTGGAGCAAAAAGCAATTTCCGAAAAAACTATTTTGGCAAAAACTAATTTGGTTTAGAAACAATTTTTAAAAATCCCGAATTGGACAAAAAAGCGATTTCCGAAAAAAATATTCTGGCAAAAACAATTTTGGTAAAGAGACAATGTTTGAGAAAAAAAAAACAATTCCGGAAAGAAACAATTTTCGGAAAAATGTACTTCTCCGAACGCGGATTCGAATCCGGCGCGATCGGTCTTCCACGCAGTGCGCATGCGCACGATTGTGCCTTGGTTTCCGCTTTAGACTGGACTAAAATATGTCCGTTACTTTTTATCGCATGCATTCGAAGAAAAAAAGAGTTTGCTTCAAATGATGCACACTACGTGCCTTTGTATGTATATATTTATATAAAGATGATATTGCACTCGAAGTATTGCACAGTGTGAATTTCATGAACTGTGAGAAAGACGCAAAAATTCGCATGTTTTCAAATCACCTGTACGTACATTATACAAGCTAATAGATATAAACGCAAATTCACTCACGTATACGTATGCGCGCGGCTCTATAGCCCCAAGGGAAGGGGTTGGTAAACGCGAGCATGCGCGCGCCGCTTGCACGCGCATCAGACCACCGAAATTCGCGGAACTGCGAGTGGCGTTCGAGCGCGCCTGACGAATAGTTCGTGATGATCGGTCGAGCGTTTCGGTCGTCCTTCGGTAGGCGCTCTCTTCACTTCGAAAATTACCGTGAAAAACTAAACACGTTCGTACGAATTTTTCATCGATACGCGTAGTTTTTCGGGTTTAAATATATCACTTTAATAATAATTTATTCGTAGTTCGAGTAAATCAATAATTATTCTCGTAATACTTATAACAATAAATACAACAAATGTGAGTTGAACAGTACAGTATCACGTGACTTCGAGAACGCTAACATTGAATCCGTCATCGTTCGATTATTTTTTTCTTTTCTATGTTTCTTTCAACATTAATGAAATACCGTAAAGTTCCGCGACGTTTTGTTCGTCGTTCGTTGTTGGGTTTGTTTGGGTTTGTTCGTGTTTGTTTGGGCCGCTCGCGCGATCTAGTGACATTGGTCGAAAAAGGGGGGGGGGGGGGGGGGGGGGGGGGGGGGAGGTGCAAAAAACCGTTGCGGTGGTGGACACGCGTCGATACGGTATGGCAACAGACGCGGCGACGATGCGTTCCACGCTTCGGCTCCTGTTGCTGCTGACGGGCCTCGTCCTCGCTGCCGGTGAGTCTCCCTTATTGTTTACTTTTTTTTTGTTGCCCTCGCGGCACGTCACGTTCTCGCGTTATTGCGTGAAAATAACTTTGGGAAGCCATCTCTTTCGCCGTCCGCCCTACCGAACTGTGAAAACATCGAGGCGATCTTTTTTTTTCTTTTTCTTTTTTTTCGTTTTATTTTTCGTCACGAAAAATCGAATCTGACTTGCAACAATGATCGACACTTGTGGATTAACGATTTAGAGGATTTTATCAACTAAATGTTCGATTCTTGTCGGAACGCAACAGCTGAACAGAATATTCGAGAACTTTTCATGTTCAAGGTTGCATTGTCGAAAAGGGTTTTTCTTTCATTCTTTTCTTTTGTTAATATCGAAAGCCTTCTTTTTGCTACTTGCAATTATTTTTTACAAAATGGCGTCTGAAATTCATTCCCAGTTTCATTATTTTTGGCTCTATTTCCGAAATGCAGTTATCTCAGATTCAGCTGGAATACCTAATTGAAAATTCGGCAATTGTTGTCTTTTCGGTATTGTAAATCGATACGTATCCGAATTTTTATTGGGTCTCAATAATATTAGTATACTAAATTTGAAATTTGAAAATTCATAATGCATAATACCGTACAATTACATGAGGTTGAAGTTCGCAACGTTGCGAGGCAACGAAAATCATTATTTATTCAATTTCTCTATTTTTTTTTCTATATAGTCATAGAAAAAAAAAGATATCGCCAAATAATAGATTTAAGGAAATTAAAAAATGAGAAAATAAATTTCGTTGCGTCGCAACGATGCGAACTTCAAGTCCATACAATAACATGGATAGAGGAACCCCCACTTCTTTTTTTTTCACCCGGCGTGTCTACACTATATTTTCGAGTGCACGGTGTGTATACTAGGTCTTTTAGAGAACAGTCGTGTTTACAGAGTTTTCTAGGCTTCCAAAAAATCGGATAAAATTGTAGGTTACTTATTAAAGTGTTTCCTACATGCTCAGCATTTACAGGGAATCGTAAGTAAAATACTCAAATAATTATACAAATCTTCATGTGATAACCTAAAATTCAAATCCGAGTAAAAATATTTCGCCAAATAATGAATCTGAGGAAATTAAAAAATGAGAAGAGTAATTTTGGGGCCGGGGTAGGAAACCCGAACTTCGAATGACTAGAAGGCTCAAATCCCGAATTTGAATATTCCGATGCTACAAATTTTGTAAATTTTTTGTTTTTTTTTTGGGTTTGTTTAAAATCAAGGGTTAAAATTAAACTAACGAACCCAAACAAACCCAAAAAAATTTCGTGCTCTTGCTGGCATGGCCTTTACGAAATTTGTAGTTTCGGAATTTTTAGCCTTCTGGTCAATCGAAGTTTGGGTTTCCTACCCCACCCCAGTAATTTCATTGGGTCGCAACGTTGCTTCAAATCCATCCGAAGCTTCTAGTAGATCGTCATGGATCTCGAATACCGATCTACTTTTCCTTACAACGGACGAGTGAAAGGAATGGGAATGGCAACTGTGTAACTAATAGCGCTAGCATAGCTTGTTCCAAGTATCATCATTGGTTGAAAATCTATCAATTGTAGGCATCTTTTTTTCCCCTCTTAAATATTATGTAATATACCGCTCAAAGCAATGTCCCGAGTGATTCGACGAACGGCCCGACAGTTGGGTTTCCGAGAAAAGCCGAACCGTCGTTAGTTCCGGGAAGAGGCATAGTTCCGAGAATTGGCGCAACGGTCGCGGCGAAATAAGGAGAGGGGAGAGCTCTCTCGTCAGTCGCCGAGGAGATGCGAAGGCGTGAGCATGCCACCGAGCGCTCTACATGTCACGAGTTTTCTTCCATAAACCTAGATTTTTATTATTTCCCCTGACGACCTCCTATACAATGTCATCTGGTATTTCAAAATAGTTTGACGTCAGACAAGAACTTAGCTATGGTGACGCCATCTACAATGAGATTTAATCGGCCTTTCCCATTGCGCGTGCTGATTCTCGATACATAGCGCAACGCGAGTTGAGCACAGTCGCGCCACCCGGGGGAACTTCTCACCTCGCGTTTACGGATTCGTCCGAGAGGAGTCGTAATTTAGTCGGTGGCGGCGGCGATGGGTTGAAAAGCGGCGTTAGCCATTACTAGGGAGCGAGACGTAGAGAGCACCGTGACACACAATGGAGTCGAAAGTTAAGAGGGCCGGGCACTGACGCGTAAGCAAGATGAGAGACGGGGGTATAAACTTTATACACTCGTCGAGCTTAAACGCTTCATCCTGGAGCTTGCGAGCAGCGCAAATACCGCCGACGCGTGTCCCCGGATTTGCCTTGGCTCTAGCCTTCCCCCTTAAAACCCCTTCTTACCCCCGCCCATATTTCTCTCGTAAAGTGCATGTATATCACCCGTAGTTACAAGGCGACCGTTGAAGCCTGTAATTCTGAAGGAGTTGCCTCGCCCGATTTACCAGCCGCGTACCTCGCGTGCATATCCACAGGTGAAAGTACACCCTCGATTGTTGCCAGCCTCGCACGAAATATAGGCTTTAAACGTGTACAGGTAAATTTGGGGATAGTAGAAAGATAGTGGTTAGTCGGTCGAATGGGTTATAAGCAGATTGGACGTAATTGATGGACTTGAAGTTTGCATCGGCATAATTAAATTTCTTTTGTTGTTTTTTTATTTTTTTTTGTTGTTTTTTTATTTTCTTTTGTTGTTTTTTAAATTTCTTTTGTTATTTTTCGAATTTCTTTTGTTGTTTTTTGAATTCCCTTTGTTGTTTTTTAAATTTCTTTCCATTATTTTGCGAACTATTTTATTTCAGATTTGAATTCTAGATTATCACAATAACGATCTGGCAAATACAGCTGCTTTCATAAAAGCAATTAGTGATTTCAAACATTTTTATAAACGCGAGATCATTTTTTACAATTTCTATTTTATTCGTTTCTATTTCTTGTTTTCAATACTTTTAAAACAGATATAAAATTTGGTTGCGTTTTTTTATTGACAAAGCCAAATGATCCAAATTCAAATTACATCATATCTGAAAAGAAAAAAGGAAAGTTGTTCTTTTGTTATTTTTGCGTTGCCATTATCCATAGAGACCATAGAATTGATAAATTTTGTTACATCTTTACGTGTTATCTGACTTTCTTTTAAATTGTACAGAGATATTTTATTTCATTTTTTTATGTTATTGGGTTTCATAATGCCTTAAGGTTTCGACGAAGGCATAAATAAACCATTATTATCTCTCTCTCTCTCTCTCTCTCTTCCCCTCCCTCATAAACTCAGCGTACCGAGAGTGCCGAGGGCAATGGCACTCTTGTATACGTCTCTCACCCCTTTTCTCTTCTTTTAGGCCTTTTTTCTTATTTTCCGTTCTTCGTTGTTCCCACACTTCATAAGGCATCTGGAAAAAAGGAAAAAAATGGCGGCGTCATAGAAGAGGTTTTATACTTGGATTCCCTGCGCGGATAATCACGAACCGGGGAGCAATATCGTCAGAAAAGTACACTGTAGTCACGTGGGCGCGTACAATTTCTTTTTTCTCAGTGGATTTACTTTTCGCTTCTTACTGCACTTATTTATATACAGTTGCGTGCAAAACTTTCGGGCCACACTATTTTTTATTTTTTAAATATTTTTTTGAGTTTTCCGTGCCCTCTCAATTTGTCCTCGTTTGCGGATAGTGTGCTTGTGAATTTTGTGCGATGGGGCAAGTTTACGAGTTACATAAAAGTACTGTTTGCGCCATTATTATACGTACGCACGGAAGAATGGCCGGCCATTTTCACATCCAGAGATGTATAAATTCCGGGCTTGCACGTTTGAGAACAATAAAAGGGCTCTGAAGTCGTGGGGTGATAAAAAAAAAGTACAGGAGGGTGTGCGTATACGGGAAGTTCAAGAAGTAGTACGAAGGGACAAATAGCGAAAAGACGAACGGGGCTTTTCGCATCGCTCTGTTGTATAAGCGTCGCATCTGTACGAAGGAAATCCGAATCAAATTTTTCTCCCCTTAAAATATTAATTTTATTTTCAATATTTGTTTTTTTTTTCGGCGAAAAATTGAGTCAAATTCTCTCTCAAGGCGAGAGGTATCCGACGAAAGTAATTAAGTTTTTTTTACCTTTTAGTAAAGTTGGTACATGGTGAATCGGAATTCATAAATACCCAATGTGAGACCAAGAATGTTTCTACTCTCAGAAACTACTTAAATGAGTAAAACACCCCATTCGCTTGATAACATTTTTATTTCATTGCCTAATGTGCATTTCTGCTAGAAACTGAAGAAACGTCGTTTCAATCCGCGTAGTGAGATTCTGACGAACTTATCGATCACGAAAGCGAAAGCCTTTATTGCTGCTACCTCTCTGTTGTTACCGAATTATGGTTTCTTTATTTTGTTGTATTTTTATATTTTAATGTTCCATTTTTGGTTTAGTTTAGTCTTGAGTCTATTCTGAGAAACATATATTATAAGCGGTTTTATTTTGTGTATTCTTTTTGCCCGAATAGTTTTGAACTAGGGCATATTTAAAATTATCAATCAATCAATCGATCACTTATTCTTTATGGACAACCCCTTAATTGACAAAAATTCACTTTCCCCTCCCTCCCCCAAAGGATAAAACCTTATCATCATTTTTTGTGATTTTATCCTAATCTAAATTGAAATATGAATTTTTTAGAACACATAAGCATATTCTGGACCACAATTGTCTTCCTTGTAAATATACCAGTTTTTGCAGAATCCTTTTTGCAACTTCTTCGGTTTCGCAATCTTTTCGAAGACTTGCTTACGCACTGTTGGTGTTAGAATATTTTCGATATCACTAGCAGCGTTTATCAGAGTGACCTAAGACCCCCCTATGGTTTTTGGTGCTTACGTTGTCTTTTGCGGAAATGTTAGCCCAGGCTGATAGATCGGTAAAAGTGAAGGATTAAGGAGACGCGATGAAGAGTAAAAGACACGAATCAGTCAATTTTCGAGATACCACGTGCTCGCAATAATACGTGTGTCTTCATGTGTGCGCATGAACAGACGTATGTATATACAAAGTAAGGTATAATTTCAAAGGGAACAGGGTTTCTGGCCGGTAGCACGGTGTGTCGTCCATTAGCTTTTAACGTTGATGCTTTGACAGTGTGAGCCATCTGCGAGCACTATGTCGTTTCGAAGCATTCCCTCTCACCTACGCGTCCTTTTTCCCGTGATTTTCCCTCCGTTTTATCATTTCCTAGCTTGTCGCGCTTTTACTAGGTTTTTCATCTCTCTTTTTTACTCCATCTCTCTCTCTCTCTCTGGGTCTTTCCCTCTGTGCGCTCTTTTCGCATCGCCTTTTTCATCTTTTTTTCACACTTTTTCTTTCGCGTGTATAAGCGCATACAGGGTGTCCCAGAACTCAACGTCAAGACGTAACGGGGTGACAGGATTGATTGTAACCATCATGAGAAAAATCAGGAAAAAAATCTATGAAGATTTTAAATTCATAGTTTAACAAATAGTCTTAACTCTAGAAAACTTGGGGCAATTGTGTCATTATTTTTGACTGAGGTTCTAGAAATGTTATGTAGGGTTAGAGTTTGAAAGTTTAAATGAACAAAAATAATAAAAATTAACCACAATAACAGCAAAATGGTTACAGTTTGACCAAATTTCTAAGTTTTTCTTAAATGCCCATAATTTTCAAACTGCATGGGATAGATTTTTAAAAAATTTTTCTCATGATGATTACAATCAATCCTGTCACCCCGTTTCGGCTTGAGGTTGAGTTCTGGGACACCCTGTATATGTACGTACGCGTGTGTCTGACAAATTTTCACCTGACATTCCGTGGGGTCTGCAATGACGAGCCGCGTCGTCAACGGTTCCGCCCAATGATGATCGCGTTTCGTGCACACACAGTCCTCAACCGTTGCTGATTGCATTTGCGACTGCAACGTTTTTCCCACACTTAGGCGGATTGGTTTTTCTCTTTACGCAAACGAACTTCTGTGTAACGATAAGATTCTCGTATTCGCGAAGCTGCGAGATTTGCAGGCTTCGATGTAAAGTATAGATATGCGAGTGTACGAGCAAAGGAAAAGCGACGATCTTTTTTATCATCGTAAACGATTGCGACTTTTCGGCGTGCGGTTCGTCGGCGACCCGCTTTCTCATTTTCCTGCCTGCATTGGACAGCGAGAAACTTGTATCGTTACTAGAGTTAGCTGAGCACCAAAGAGACGAAGAGAATGCGATTTTTCTATGAAAGCTTTTCATTTTCGCAATGATCTCGGATTTTCAAGATTTTCGCAAGAAGCCTAGCGAAAGGTTGCTAATGAGGGAGAAATTTTTTCTCGCTAGAAAAAAGTCCATTATTCTGATACTTTAAATTACCCTTTATATATATTGACCCAAATAATTGCGAGTACTAGTTGGTTGGATATTGTACAAATTTCCAGCACTTCATGAATCGTGCCTGTTCAATTGCCTGCAGTTGGTTTCCGTTTCCCCCTCTCTCTTTTATTCTCATCCATCGTGAAAAAGAAATGCGTACCAGTACTTCACGTATAACTCTTGGGAAGAGAGACTCGAGTGCGATCATATACCATTCTTCTTTCAATTCGTTTTCTTTGCCGAGCTTCGGACAACAACCATAAATTCACCTCAGTCCACACTCCAACTTCAGAAACATATATAACCCGCTATTTCTTTTTCCTCTCCTATAAGAGTCTATTAAGATTTTGTGGAACGCCAACAAAGAGGACAAAAAACGAAGCCCACAATGCAAAAAAAAAAAATCCACAAGAAGGATAAACGGGAAAAGGGAAGGAAAAATATTTCTCGGGAAAAAAAAGATCGGCGAGGGTCGTAAGAGGGAAATACGAGTCTGGGAGCCGTGCGGAGAAAACTGTCGTGTAGGTGTATGAGTTTGCATAACGAGCTGTCCCTCGTGTACATTATATGTATTATACGATGGATATGTACGTATATATGTATAGGTCTGTACATGTCGAAAGGTTTCGTGGTTCGATGAAACAGGGCGGCTGGAGGTGTATTTGAGACAAGGGCTTAAAAATACGGATATTAAATTTTCCTTTTATGAGCTTTTCATAAACTCGGTTCAAAGGTAACCGTACGAGACAGAGAGACGAAGAGCGAGAAAGAAAATAGAAAGTAGAGGAAGACCGAGTAATCAATTTTTGAGTTTAGCGCTTGTTTCATGCTGAGTCATACGTTCTGTTATCACAGACAACACACACGTGCCACACGTGTGTACACGAATGCACGAAGCGGATGCAATTGTGCTTTTAACAAAAGCACAATTAAAAAAGATTATGGAATTTTTGATCGTTTTCATTTTAGATTTGATAAACCAAAGCGAATCGTGTTTATCGCTTCGCGCGTTTTTACCGAAGAAAGGAGTCGCCTGTTAGACGAGAAAAATGATAATTGGGAAATTCTGATATCGCCGCAGGGTTCGGGGTCGGCGGGGGGGAGGTTGGAAAAAAGAAACGCGCGTAGTCTAGTAGCAAGCCTCCCATTCCTTCACCGTCGATATACTCGTATGTGTACACAGGCATGATTTACTCATGACGTCAGACACGGGAATTTCTCGATCCCGTTTCACTTTTGTACCTCATTGTGAGCGCAAGCTCCCGTAATTACAGTGCCCTTTGATGCGGTTATCCTCGTCTGCACGAGGAACTAACGAGGCGCCAAATGATCCGCGACAATGAACAGTTACTTTACAAAGACTCGTTTTGTTGCCTAGAATTATATCATTAATTATTACTAGGGATTGTTTATTGTACTAGTATTGGAAATTTGGTTCGCACGTGGTCTATTGATTTTCCGTTTTAATATCAACATTATCAAGAATATTACGAAATAGCCTGGTAAATTTTCCCAACTGATCAATATTTACTACGCATGAACAAATTAATTAAAAAGATTTTGTTCGTGAAGTCCATTTTTTATTGGAATTTAGGGTTTAATTAGTAGTTTTCCCTGAGGCAAGTTGTATATTATAATTATTACGGAAAAAGAGCAACGCCTTGGGCATGCTCGTTATTGCGGAAATGTGGATCTTTTGAGGGATGCTGCATCGGCCGGAACGAGTGATATTCGGTTGAAGCAAAATCCGGGAGAAACGCTGAATGAGGGAGGATCTCCTGTTGTATCAATGGAAGTATTGTTTCATCAACGTCTTTTTTTTCGTTTTTTTTTGCACTGATAATACAATCCAGAGCCAGACAATTTCGCATAGCAAAATCACCTTCTGGCGATTTTATGCTATTAGCGACGTATTTCCAATTCAATTATCGTCCGTGTAATCAACTAGCCGTTGATAACGTTGAGAAATGTTCATTCGTAGGGGTTTCGTGGCTTTTTGAAAGCGCTAATCCTTGCGCATCCCAGATACGGTTTCGTGATCAAGAATGTTCCGTTTTGATATCGTTCGTGATGGTTCAGGACGAACCCACAGTTTTCTGCATTTGAGGCTATCCAAGTCCATTTTTCATTATCAGTTGTACAAATCCGGATGTCAAATCTATATCAACAATGGAATTTTCATTCAGTTCGTGTATCAGCCAATTACTAGTTTTCTGTATTTTCTCTCGGGAATGTAGTATCTCACTGATAAATTCCGGATAAAGTGGCTTCCGGTATAGTTTCACAGTTTTCGACGAGATTTAATAACAGCTCGGTTTCACTGTCGAAACGGAATTTCGGAAAATGAGATGCTGCTATCTTTATGAAATATATGACAGCATCGTTCCGAATTTCGGATATTTGATTATGACAGAGTTGAAATTAAGAACGCTCGATGTTCTAATCGTATTCTATACATATATAGTTCTTCCGGTTGAAACTAATTGGAGTTGCAACCGAATGATATTAACGAAATTCTCGTAAAGCCGGATATGGTATAGTGTTGTGTAGACGCAGTATTCCAGACGCGCATCACGTAAGCTCTGAAATAGTTGTCGTAATATCGTAAACGAAATATCTGGGTAAGAATGAAACGCTTCGGTACAACCACGAGTTATGGATCGTGCAAAGCTTTCAAAGGTAAAAATGACCCTTCCACGAGTTCCAAAAGCGTTTTCGTATCTCAAATATTAATAATTATAAATCATTTTCGCAACTAAAATATCCGTGCAGGAGTAGGATTTTCCTCATGGCGTTCCCCATAAACCAGGATGTTTCAAAATATTGCTAGGAATAAGCTGCTCAACTTATTGTTCGGGATAACTCTGTTAGTAACAAATTTTGAAAATTAGTATACAGCTGAACAGCGGGACTCCTTGAAACCTCATAAATCCTCGTGCGTGATTATTCCATATCCAAATGTGTAGATCATTACTTCCGTACATCCGCGGCACGTTGTTCAGTATGGGCACTCGTTTGTCGAATTCGTGATAAAGTTCCAACGGGACTTCGGGCTTAACAGCAGGGATTTTTCGTAAAGCCGAAAGCCCTCTACAAACGAGAGAGCTTTCGAATGACCTCTGGTTATGAAAATTGCCCAACTTTATGGGAATGTCTAGTGACATACCTATATCAGTACGCGTAATAGTCGGGCGCGTTTACACAAGAGGGAACTTCCCGGGGAACGAAAGATCGTTTATTTTATGAGGTCGTCGGGAACACGGCGCGGGAGGAGGGATTTTGGGTTTTGGAAAACCGAGAGAACAAGAATGTAATAATTCTGTTTTCACGCGTTCAGTTTCGTTCTCTCTCTCTCTCTCTCTCTCTCTCTTTATAAATTGTATTATTTCTACTACGATTATTATTATTATGATTATTATTATTTATCATTATTATTATTGTTATTATTTTTTGTCATTATAATTATTATTATTTTCTTCGTGTATATTAATTTTGAGTTATGTTTAAGTTTCTACGTTATTTTTGTTACTTCTCTTTTTGCCCGAAAGTCTAAGACTAGGGCATAATAAATTATATCATCATCATTATCATCATCATCTCTCCCCAGGCCTTTCTCCATCAACCAATTTTTTCCAAAGCCCAAACAAACTTTATATTCACTGCAATTACGGTACATTAGCGCGCTGTACTGCCCCCTGTGGCTATTTCCCGGACAAAGATGCACCGCACCGTAAGAGTTTATATCAACGGGAATTTGCATATCGCGCGGGTGCAGCCCTCTTTTTTTTGTCCAGACAATTATGTTCTCGATATTCTTGAAATTACAGGCCGGATAGGTTCTTTACACGCATACTCTTTGCGCAGCGTTTGCGTTTTTACTCTTTTTTTTCATACATGCAAAAATAAGAATTATAGATACGTCAATATTTCAAGATCTACAGTCCCCTCCCCTTTTTTATGATCGGTTTTTTTGCGGCTATAACAGGCACGACAGCTTTCGATCCTCTTATGAGTGGCTTGACCGCGTGTACACGACGAGCTTCGCGGGCAGCTCTTTTTCCCGATCGATATACCTTTTCATCACATGATCATTATATTTTATTACTTAATTTTCTATGTCAACCGACTCCGGAATTGAAGTTGCTCTGGTCGATGGATCGAACCTTTGTGTAATGTTTTTCCGCTCTTCGATTAGCAACTACGCTAATTATTGTTGAACAATAAACGAGCCTCAAGCTTGGACGAGGATGGAATGAAAAAAATTGTGATCTTCGGATGATTTTCGATCGGATAAAAGCATACGTCATTTATTTCATTAAGAATAAAAAAATGATGTATATTCTCGGGTCTTGGGTGTTTCACATGAAAAAATGTTGTTCCCAAAGTGGCAAACTTTAAGCACATGTAAATTCAAATTCACGAATTCTACGATAAATCGACATCCAAATGGACTGCAAAAAAAAATGTACCGATTGAAACGCTTGAAACGTCGTTTTGATACTTCCGAGCTCTACTTTAAAGGGAGACTAAAATTGATCGTAAAACTTTCGTACATTTAGCGGAGGCGCGCTAGAGATAAAATGACGGGGAATTAATGGAAGCGGTCCATAATTTGTCACTACCTATTTTCCTTTGCGAAAGCTACGGCGATTACAAATGAAATTCATGGTGAAGAGCCGGCCGAATACTCGGCGAAGCGCGCCGATAAAATGTGGTCGCAAAAAGGCCCCTCGGCGAACCTACGAGCTGTATAGGTGTATATCAGGCTTTGGGTTAACTCGGGCGACCGTCCGATTCGCTAACCATCCACGTACGGCGACCCGAGGTGAAAGTTCATATCGAGATAACCCGAGCCGCGATTATTATTCGGGCGTCCTTTCCGGGGTTGCGATAACGCGGACCGGACACCAAACGTATGCGGCTACACATGGAACGCATAAAGGTAGCTCGTTTTGAACGGCTGAAATAGCACGCAGTTTGACCTCGCGAATGAGCGTCTCACGACCGCCACCAAATTATTACTAGATCTTTACGAACGGAACATCTATTTGCATGAAAGGAAATTTCTATTTGCATCTAACCGTTCCTTTCCGAGTGACGAATGAAAGTTCCATTTCAGAAGCGAGAGCAAGCGAAGTTTTAGTTGCCTAGCTATGAATGACCAAGAAGTGTCTTTATTTTGAACCAAGTTTTATCGTATCGTTAATAAGATATAGTTCGTAACCTCTCCGAGGGGTGGGGTAGGTAACCCGAACTTCGATTGACCAGATGGCTCAAAATTCCGAATTTTAATAGTCCGAAACTAAAAATTCCGTAAAGGTTTACGAAGTTTGTTTGGGTTTGTTTGGGTTCGTTAGTTTGATTTCAAACCCTTGATTTTAAACAAACCCAAACAAAGCCAAAAAGTTACGAAATTTGTAGTTTCGGTAAATTCAAATTCGCAATTTTGAGCCTTCGGGTCAATCGAAGTTCGGGTTTCCTACCCAACTCTCTTTCCGATGTGCACTTTTCGTCAAAACGATTATTATTTCTTTATAGTTACGTCTTGAAATTACTGATTTTAAGGATGTTATTGAGATTTCGTGATAAATGTAATCAAAGTTTGCGATTGAAATAGTTGCTCCATTAATCATGGTTTCTCTACTTACCGGAAATAAACCAAGTCCATCAATCAATCAGTCGATAAATCAATCAACCAATGCTCTCTTTCTCTCCGCAACTCTCAATTATTTACAAGAAAATCAATTCTCAGCTTCCGTCGATCCTTCTCCGAATTGATTCGACGATTGGTAAAAATGATATTTTCAATTCGCAGCCCGATAAACTTTATCGAATTACCGGCAACTATATTTCTTTTTGGTTGCATCATCGTTGCAACTTCCCACGGTGGATTATTCATTTCTCTTTACCTTCAACAAAGCGCGTTCCGAAAACAATTTGCCCGTACCCTGTGTGGCTCGAGTTCTCTTTTATTTTTCATTTTTTTTTTCCTTTTCATTAGCTCTTTCTCGTTTCACACGAGTTAGAGAGTTACCGGGAGTACTTTCATTTGGGGGCACAGCGAAGTTTTCTCGAGAAAAGCCTCAGGGACATTTTCATCCCGGGGAGAGAACGATGAGAGGGTAGGAGAGCGAAGCTGAGATATCTTGGGTGAGGGAGTTCGTTTATAGACAAGGATGAGAAGGGCACTGGCGAGGCTCAGTGGAAAGAGGCTCGCTAGAGTGAGCACGAAAGGGGAAAAGCACCCCACACCGCAGACAATCTCCGAGCCAAGAAACTATGCCAACTATGGCATTTGTAAACGCCTGCTGCTCGTTCACCCACAGGTTCTAAGCCCGGAGAATCTCTCCTGTGATTTTCTAGCGAACCTGCGCGACATTCTTTTCACCCATGTAAATACCCTTTCCGGTGTATAACATAGTTTGGGCTGTTTCCCAATGTGTATTCGTACGTAGAATTATGTGGAACCTCATTCCGAATTTTTTCTTCTTATTTTTATTCGTTAATTAAAAGACTTATTGGACAACTTTTTCCGATAGGCAAACGAATAAATATTTCGCACGGTAGTGATAGGTTTCACCCATAGTTTTAGCACAGAGTAAAAATCTTTTGAAATTTAGTATACATTTATTATTATAATTTATGTAATACTATATTTATATGTGTGTGTAGTCGGTTTTACCCACGACTCCTTTTATTAATAATAATAAATAAAACAAACCCAAACAAACTCCTTTAAAAATATGCATATTATTTAGGAATTCCTTGTTTTTTGCATGTACTTTTGTACCGTTCTTGAAGAGCTGTTAAGACGAGGAAGTTATTAAAATAATTCGTACGCAATGTTCTGTATATTTTTTTAGACAATTGCTGTGTCTGTGAAAATAACTTATTTCTCGGATTTCCCTTCAACGTAACTTGTAATTTTGATACGTAACACAAAAGTTACGAACGTTTGTGATTTTGAGTATTTTAAATAAATTTTTGATTAATCAAGTCGATCAAGATCAAGTTGATCAGATAATAATCAAAACTTAATTAAAAACATGCTATATTTAGTTACTTGGGAACGATGGGTTTACATTAATTACTGCAAATGGACCGATGTTTTCGACCTTGGAAGGAATATATCGAATTTCAAAATACCACGTGTATATATATACGAATGTCATGGATTCTCACTGAAGTACCCGCATCGAGGATCGAAACGGCAATTCCAGTGAATATGGTAATTGGTACGTTACGTCGCTTAGAGTCGGCTAATATTCCATCAGCAATTCGCGTATTTGCAATCGCATCCATTAATCTAGGACAATTTTAGGAATTTAGGAATAATCGTAGTGTGGTTGTCGATGAAGCGAAGGAAGAGGCCAGAGATGCACTTTTCGAGGGGTGAATCGCATGATAGATTTTGTGGGTAAATGCGACAGTTCTAGTTATCCCAATGCACTCGGAAAATGTGCTTAATCCATTCAATAAGCTTAAATCATTCACAAAACGCAATTTTATCTACTCTCTAAGCTCAGTTCAATTAAAAAACACGAGTAGATAACTGGTGGGCTTTTTTCGCGTGATTAGAGTGTCTTCATCCGCAATTCTGAAATTTTTAATTCAATATTAAATTCTGTATTTAATATTGTATAGTAGGGCAACTCGAAATTTTTGTGAATATTTATTTGGGTTTTTCGATGTTTCGAACTCGAAGAGTGGTTAAAACGTTTAGAAGTATCAAAATTGGAATTACCCAGCAGGGAAATTAAATTTTTAATTCCGCTAGGTAATAAAATGTAAACAAAATTAACTTGTTTTTTTATTCTTTCTTTTAGCATAGTTTGTTGAAACGTATTTTTTTCCTGGCACGTACGTTCCTATTAAAAGTTGAATTAACAGTACAGCATTGGGAGTTAGTCTTTAGTTCGATTGATGAAGGACTTGATTTTTGAATCCCTACTCAATCCCGCATTTGGAATGTCGAACCAATAACCCGATGGATTGGACTTATCAAACGCTCTCCCACGATCCTCGGATGATTATTGTTGTTTCTCTTTTCTTCTTTTTTCGTTATTGGCGAAACGATAATTGTTGTTGATCGGCTGACAACGAAGTTTCTGCTGATCGACAGTATTATGCATGCGTTCGCCAATTCGATAAACCATGTACCATCGCGTTTATCAACGACGTATGCAAATGTCCGGTGAACAAATTCGTACCAGGACCAATGAATTTGAGGCATTATTGCTTCGAACGGTAACGCGAACTTCGCTCCTTCTCATTTACATCCATTCTTCATGTTCGATCATACGAATTTGCATGAAAATATATATGCGCAAATACGTAAACAAACGTCTGTGTTTATACGAGATTTCAAACTTGCAACGACCCAGCACAGGAAATGATTACTTTAACATTTGTGCTTTTTTTTCACGGATATCGTAAGTGAAATACGTTAATAATTGTTCGAATCTCCATTGCGATAATCAATAATGCAATATCTGAAAAAAATGGAATAAAAAAAAACTGGAATGAAAATGGAATAAAAAAACTTCAAGTCCATATATGTATGTGAGGTTCCTCGTTGAATTCATGCTGTAGAGAAACACGTTGCGAGTGTTTCGAACTTGGATATGAGTGCACGCAATCAAATCAGTATCTACATTAATTTCCGTGGTCTCGGATGATATAGGTATCGTTGAAACGGTAATGCCGATCGATATTTTTGAAGGTGGTCATTGAATAACGAATGATTGGTATTTAATTCAAATTCTCATGGCTGGCAATGTTACGTATCGTCATAATCATTGCTGAGCCAACTGGCTCAGTGACCAATTCAACGATTTTATTCATTGAGAAATATTGATGAAGCTATTATGAAGTCATAAAGTCATTTTTCATTAAAAGTATCGACGAAGTTATTATTTTCGTATTGTGTATTTCCGTTGTTGCATGGCCAATTCCTCCACGTGATTTTTGTAACCAAGATAGCTAAAATAGACAAAAAAACTATATACTTTTGATATAATAATAAAACTTTTATTTGACGAGATACTTTTTGGAAATTTTGAATATTACAGCAAAGGCGATCGACGAAATAAAAATACTTATCATAAATAACAGTTAGAACTATTTATCATTTATGAATTGTTAAAACTATGAAAAAATTATCCGGATATACAATACAAAAATGTTATCATCTATGCTCTTTCGGAATTTGAAATCGGACGAATAGATTAATAGATTTGCAGACACAACTTGCAACGTGTAATACTGTATCGAGTTGAAAGCGAAAAAAGTGAGCTGCTGCGGGCTGGTTCGTTCGAGCCCTGTCGATGTTCCATCCCCAAAAAAGAAACTCGTATCAACTCCGGCAATTCTCGGAAATTTTAACAAAGCCTTTATTACAAATTAAACTTTTGACCTCGGACGATAAAAGTATGCAATGAAAACGACAAATTTTCGAAATTTCAAACTTTTGCGCGCCTTTCTGCCAGCCCCCTCTCCTTCTCGCCAAAGTCTATAGAACATGCACCATACGTCTGTTTCAATGCATTGACGAAGTATAATGAATATTGGAGAAAACAATGCATGGCAAAATGACCGATCGACCGGCGGGTACGTAATTTTTTTTTACCGTTCTCGTTTCCGAGTGCTTTTCGCAGTGGGGTCGAATAACTGCAATTCGATGGTATTTTGTGAAAGCTTCCTGCCAGCGCATTTGTAATACGAAACAATGCAGCTCGTCAGTTTATCCTGTTCATGCTCATTCGCTATGAGCTTTTGTGGATGTAGATGTACATATGTATGTAGGTGCCATGTGTAGATGGTGCAAATCGATCAATTCGCGTAATGGGTACTCGGTCTCTTGCTCGTGGACTGTGCGAATATTGGGTGATAAAGCCCACAACGAAAAAGTGTGATAAAGGGAGGGAACGAGGAAGAGAACGATTCTCTCGATACGATTATCCAAAATTGCATATGACGAGTCCTGAACAAGCAAGAATTTCTTTGGGCACATCATATTTTCGTTACTGGCTTTTTCCACTTGTGCGAATTTATTTACCCCGTCGTAATGAAAATTACTCGCTGTAACAATTATTCACTCGCTCGAAAACAAAGCCACTCCAAGCTCCTTACAAGGGCTTTTCATAGGATATGTAGGTACGACGAGAAAGATGGATATAAATGGAAAAATTATTTCTTAATTGATGTATGCATAATTCTCGTTTTCTTGTGAATTTAACATCTGACTCGGCAATGCACGATTCGTTTGCGGAGTTTCTATTTGCTTTTGTCACTTTGTTGCCCAAAACCTTCACAATACTCAGAAATAGCAATTTTATTCCAGCGTCTCACGCCCGTATAGAAATTCTAGTTACAGCGGCTGATAACGACTCTAATTACTTTTAATCGCTAGAACTATTCACGGACTAGGTTTTGGATGTAGAGCTTCCTTTATTTTCACTCTAGCAATCTCTAATTTATGGGATTTGATTTGACGCTCAAATCCGTTTTGTGACGTGCATCTCATTTTATCGAAATGCGGTTTTGATAGTAAAATCGACGACACTATTTTTAAAACTTATCAATAGATGTAAAATTACGCGAGATGCCGCTTTACATACCTTGTTTTTTTCGTAAAATGTGGGCAATTTATGTTTTCAACTTAATACTTTTTATTACTTTAAACATATTAAGTATTAACTTAATACTTAATATGTTTTTTTATGGTCAATTATTTTTTATTTTATTTTTCACTGCATTTATGTGTATTATATTTCATATTATATAATATTACATTGATATTATTTATATATATAAATAAAATGTTATAGATTTTAGGTCGTAGATCGCTAAATTTCAATCCTAGTAAACGTTCGCATTCGTTCTTTCTATCTGGAAAATACGGAAAAACTGTGAAAAGCTCGTGTTCGGTCGACCTCATTTGACCAAGTTTTAATTGCGTTTCTACGTGAAATTTAGTGAAGCTGACCATCGCTCGGTGATCGACGATCCCGAGGATCGGTGGAAACGATCACCCAATTAGTTACACTCATTGGTCCAATGACCATTCGATTGAAATGCTTTTCAAAAACGACGTCCATTATACAACATAAAAGAGATGAATGTGCGAGCGATAGCGCAATTTTGTTGAAATTGTACGAACTGTACGCCGCTTGCTTGCATTTCTCGCTTAGTCGAGAGTAATAAATGACGAAACGCGTATACGAATGATTGAAACTAAAATCGAACGTTTCAATGACTGGGTGGCTAATCGTGCACAATATTCGTTCGCGTTTAATTTTCATCATTCGTGAACCGTAATTCCTTTGATTTATGAATTCAAGTAGTTACACACAGACGAATCTACCATTCATGTTCCCCACAACCCAAAATTTTTATGAAAAAATCGTGAATTTAGAAGTTTTTTACGATTTTTTCCTAAAAATTTGGGTTTTGAGGAAAATTAATGGTAGATTCGTGCTCAGGGGATCAAATTTAATCAAAATAGATCATTTAAAAAAATATTGAAAATCAAAAATTTTTTGGATTTTAGGATGAAAAAAGTTCTTTCACTCAATCATTGATAACTTTTTTTCCTTTAGGATTTGGCACTCCACTCTGCGCTCAATCTCTTCGTTATGATTTTCTCTTCAAAATGGCAGAATTTCAAAGTTGGACCATCGCTTTTTGCCAATTTTCCATGCACGTATTTCCAAAATACGAGACCCCTTTGGCCTCGTATTTTGCCATTTTTCGAGTGAACTTTCCGGGAAAACTATAAGAGATATCGATATGATTCCAACGCCATTATTTAAGTCAGGCA
>JAPYZJ010003155.1:0-25743 GCA_030522765.1 Ophioninae sp. B BG-2022a | reverse complement strand
CTTGATAATCAAGCTCTTGATCTTGACTTCATAATCAAGCTCTTGATCTTGACTTGATCATCGAGCTCTTGATCTTGACTTAATCATCAAGCTCTTGATCTTGACTTGATCATCAAGCTCTTGATCTTGACTTGATCATCGAGCTCTTGATCTTGACTTGATCATCAAGCTCTTGATCTTGACTTGATAATCAAGCTCTTGATCTTGACTTAATCATCAAGCTCTTGATCTTGACTTGATCATCAAGCTCGTTATCTTGACTTGATCATCAAGCTCTTGATCTTGACTTGATCATCGAGCTCTTGAGCTTGACTTCATAATCAAGCTCTTGATCTTGAAATCAGAGTCATCATCTTGACATCAAGATCTTGAAATCAAGCTCTTGACATAAGATACTTGCCATCAAGTATCAGTGTCTGATTGTGGTCATCGAAACACTGCCATCAAGTAATTGACTCTAAGTGATGATTATCAGGCCCAGGCTTTGTCTTCAAGCCCCATCATCAAGGCTTTGGCATCGAGCATTGTCGTCAATCACCTGCAAACAAGTAATTGTTATAGAGTCTCAACGTCTAGACCTGGTCATCAAGACAATGTAATTCAGTCGTTTACTCGAAGCCCTAGTCATCAGGTAAGCGAAAGCCATCATCACAAAGTTCCAGCGAACAAACAATTATCATCGAGATGTTTCATCTGGTCCTAGTAAGATATTCTCATCAAGCCTTAAGTCAAGTTAACTCAAGACCTGATTATCAAATAACGATCATCAGGACCTTGTCACTAAGGCCTAATCATCGAACCATTTGCGTCGGGCTCTTACCATGAATTCCTTGTTAACGAGTCATTGTCATCAAGCCCGTATCATCAAGATCTCGTCCTCGATTCCCGATACCAGATGCTTGTCATCACGTAATCGTCCTTCCCTATCCTTCTCTATCGAGCTCTTATGACCCCACTTGTCATCGAGCCTTGGTAATCAAGCCATTACAATCGAGCCATCGTCGTCAGGTCCCTTATCAACAAACTCTCTACACCCATTCCTCCGCGGACCCTTATCATCCAACCCTCTATCATTCCTCCGCCCACGCTGTCAATGATCTTCAAGCTCCCAGTAGCTTGCAGTCCAAAGCCCAAAGTCAAAAGTCCTTGGAAGTCCTTTGGAATGTTTTGAAGGTCACGCTACTAGGATACACCAGGATATCCTCCATTGAGGTACCTCATAAACACGCGCTACCGTGAACTTTAGCGATCCAGCGCGGATTGCTGGGCCGGGCCGATCATTGTCCGATGTCCTGTCGTCCAGCACGGTACCCCCAAACCGGGTACTCGCGGCCAGGAGAAAAAACACCACGAGAGTTTCGTCGTCAGCGGTGACACGAGGACCACCAGCAGGTTGGGGGTGGAGGGTAGCAGCGGACCGTGAGGGCTCAGTGGTGCGCTAGGTCTGCTCTCCGTCGGCTTCCCTCCCCCAACCGCCGCCTCCACCCTCCGCGGTACCTTCAACCCTCCGACACACCATACGATCCTAGACTTCCACCCCCTCTTGGCCACCGCCGCGCGCTACCACCACCGGTTCAATACGCATGCGAGATAAAGGCCGTGAGGGTGCGCGCCCGCGTACTCGAGCGCGAGAGCCCGCTGCCTCTTTTCGATCGTCTGCCAGAGCGAGCGAAAACTCGCCGATGGCGGCTCGCCAGTACTCGCTGAAACGGTTTTGGGGCTCCTGAAGAGTTCGGGCTCGAGTTACCAGGCCCCCGTATCACGGAAACAAAAATTCGGCAGTTGTCGGCCTACGTTGGTAAAAGTACAGTGGAAAACGCTCGGAGGTCATCGAAGGTCATCCAGTTTCAACTTCCGGAAACTAAGTACCAAGGTGAACCGGATTATTTATTGGTTCCTAGAAGAGGACCACCATGTGGCGGAGTTGGAATAGGGGATGATGCAGGTTTTTTGTAAGTGCCGGCAATCGGGTCTAAACCACCGACGGTAGTGCTTCATTCGTAGATATTCGGTTTTGTGTTTTCGCGGGCTGCTAGGAGATCCTCGAGATTGATAGTGGTACCGGATATCATAACGGAAGTGGTACCGGAAGTTTTAACGACCGGCAGGAAAGACCGGGTTTGTAATTACCGGCAAGGGCCGGCGGGGGATCAGTGAGGGAAGCTATGGCTGTGTACGCGAGTGAAGGACGATTGTGCGGGTCAGTGATCGGTTCGATGTTCGACGTCAATGAGGACCATAAAAACCCCCGAGAGCCAGCTTTCGGTTGAAGAACTCGCCAAGGGACTTCTGCACTTAGAAGCAGTCCAGTGATAACGAATTTGCATTACGGCATGCGAGGATTATCGAAAGATTGATCAAGTGCTGAACCAAGCGGAAGTCGACTTACATGGTAGGGTGGTTCTGAAGACTCCCGGTTCGGCTTGGAACCAGGTTGAACTCACCAAGAGGATTGATCTCTTAGGCTTCTTGCGGTGGAACTCAAGAAACATTAAGCCAGAGCAGTCATTGATAACATCATGATTTCAAGGTATCTTGAAGGACTGCCACTTGCGAAATGAACTACCAATAGGACTGCGACTCTGACAGCTGGAAGGTTTATCCCGAGTATCTTCAACATCCAAACTCTGAGATCGCCCTCGTGTGAAAAGCAACTCTTTAACTGGTATCTCATCGACTCGAAGTTCCATTAGAATCTCAGGATTCTCTTCGGAATTGGAATCAACCAAGGCGGAAGTACCAATAGGGTTGCTAGACCAACTATCAAATTGGAAAATCCAGCCTGAGTAGTGTCAACAGCCAGACTCTAAGGCTACCTTTGGCTATCCGACTGCTTCCAGATGCAACAGACCGGATCCAACTGGTAGTGCGTTGTCATTAAGTTGAAGTATCCCAGGATACTCAGATACCTGTTGTCTTCCGGATTTGAATGAATCAAAACTGGAAAGGCCTGGTAGGGCTTAATCGGAGGTCCATCAGATAACCAAAACGCTTGAGCAGTGTGATGCAGAAGTCGAAGAATACAGCACCTTCAACGGATCACAATATTACGAGCCGCCAGGAAAGGAATGCTAAAGAAGTGGTGAGAAATCCTTTGGCCGACGGAGGTCCCGCGAGCAGTTAAACTACTCTGAAAAGTGATTTTCACAGTGACAACCAGTTAAACCACGTCGAAGCTGATATGAACTGGGTGAAGATTGATGAGCTGATAAGGTTTCCGTGTCACGTGCCAATTCGAGAAGCTGACGGACGTGGGTGGATTCCGTGCGAAGATTGTCCGTTGGCCGGTCGTTGTCCTCGCCTCGTTCATTATCGATTCCGGCGAAGCAACCCCGTGAGGAGAGCGGTACTAGGAATGGACTTGTTGAAGGGAAAGCTACGGACCCAATGATGCATGACGGCTGACAGTTCAAGAGACCACGCGAGTTCGAATGGCGTTGTTGATTCTTTAGCAGTTTTATTTGGTATGATAGCGGCTGGTATGACAGTGCGACGGAACATGCCTCGTCGCAAGTTGCTCCTCGAGGGCACAAGATCGAGCGGAAGCTCGAGACACCTCAATTGCGCGCTGATAGGCCACCTATTGACCCTCTGGATTATCGGCGCACTCTCCGTCAAGGACAGTGAGTACAGAATTATTGGTAATCCGCGGTTGATGTCAAACCACCCCACGATACCCACCACCGCGCATTCCTCATCAATTGATACCAACCGGTAATCAGCTTTGCCCGCTGATCAATTGCACCCTTATTATCCCCAAACTGGTTCGCAAATCCTGGCCGTTGTTTGACTCACGAATTAGGATAACGAAGTGATCAAGCAACCCCGAAGTATCCCTTCGCCCTTTCCTAGCCGTCTACTTGGTCTCTAGGGAAATACTGAATACAGGCCTAGGTAAATACGGAATACAGGGTGGCAGTTCTAGCTTCAGCCATTCCCTGGTTAGGGTTTTGAAAGAAGGACTAGGGGTTGAGGAATCGTTGACGATACTTGCTCTAAAATGATGTCCGACTCTGAGGTCCACGCTGCTATCTCCCTTTGCTAGTCTAGTTTACCTAGGTTTAGTCATTTCCAAGTTTGGTTTTGAAAAAACGGATTTTGCTGAGTACCGTTGAAGGGCCCTTAAACTAGTTCAGCTAGGTTTAATTATTTCCTACTTAGCGTATAGAAAAACACGTTAGGGATTGAGAAGCCGTTCAAGATACTTGCTTCCAGATGGTGAAGAGACCTTTCTGTCATGATTCAGCGATTAGCCTTGGATCAATTTTGTTATAACATTTTCTGAGACTCTCATGAATTCTTTCAATACGTAACTACGGAATTTGGGGTTTGTATTAAAAGTGGTCTGTTTCAGTATCGTCGGAGAATGACACGAAATGGATTTTTGTGACAAACCATGACTAGTTGAGAAATCCTTTTTACCAGACAACGGCAGCAGTCGTTGGCTCGGTTATTTCCTAGTTACCAGGTTTTGAAAAGAGGCGTAGAGTTTGAAGAACCGTCGAAGATACTTGCGCCCAGATGGTGAGGCGTCCTTTCCGACATGATTCAGCGATTAGGTTCGTACTATTTTGAGGGTGGCATTTTCTCCCTTGAGAGTCTTCCGAAAGGTGGAATTTTTGGGTTATACCGGAAAGGGGATTTCACTCAGTGTCATCGGAGAAGCAACGAAATGGATTTTTCTGGAGAACCATGACAAGTAGGAAGAGTGTAGGATTCGTGGTAACCCTTCAAGGCTGAAGGGAAATGGGACCCTCTTCGATCAGTGTAACATGGTAGGCAGCTACGGACTACCCGGTTGCCGGGCATAAATGCATTTAAACTCCCCGTCCCTCAGCGATCTCTCGATCATACATCTGCCCGGATGGTTCAGCGAACTGGTCGTAGAGGGACGAAGAGGGTTGGAGAAGTGATATAACTTCCGGCATGTATATACATTCTATCAATCCACGTTTCGAATGGAACTTCGATATCTTCGTCCCAGCGTCAAAATTGCTCGGTCGAACTACCTTTCGCGATGAGATCGTGTATCATTTCCCCTCTTCGTCTATACCCGGGACGATCGAGTTTGCCCAGTTTTCCTCCAGAGTGCATGTGACGGATACTTATATCCAGCCAGAAAACTTGATCGCGGATCGCAGTATCATTCGCCGGAACTCGTCGCAGCGCCATTTTGTTTTCCGTCATCTTGTCCATTCTCGGTAGTCGCTTGTTCCTGATTGCTGATGCATAGCTGACATTGTTCACCCGTCCGATCTTGGTAACGTCACGGTCAAAGTTCGTTCCAGTTTGCTATTGTCTTTTCGTGGAGAGGAAAGCCTGACGTTGAACATCAAGCTTCTGAGAGCTTGAATTCTTTCATGAAGAACTTCGGCAGTCACTTAGGGTAACCTGGTCTAGAAGTACGCATCCGATAAGAATACGCATCACCAAAAGCTGTGAAGTTTTTGACGATGCGCGGCTAACTTCAGTCGTATTTTGATGTAACCTGCATTTAGAGGTGCTGGGCAAAAAAATAATCAAATTCGGCAGAAAACGCAGAAATTACGTAAGTTTAAAGACTTTTGCTCAATTTTTCGAAATATGTTTACCATTCCGAAAGTATTTTTGAGACAAGAAAGCAATTATTTGGTAAAAATGAAAGAAAACTGTGCAGTTTTTAAAGACGATGTCTGACACATGCACCGAGCGTAATTCCGGTCAATGCCAATAGATGGCGTTGAATTTCGCTCGTACTCGCGTACTCTTATCCAATAGTACTTGTAAAAGTACGCAATTCCAATTTCTGATTATTTTTGTTATATTGAGTGATATTTTTTTATTTTGTTTTTTTTTATGTTACTTTATGAAAGATATTTAAATTGCAAACGTAATAAATGCCTATTTGATTTCCTAGACTTCATATTTATTTTTTTAGAATATTTTGAATCTTAAGTCCGTACTCCTAGACCAGATTACCCTACACATAATTGCCTTAAAGAGTGAACCGATTTAGGGACTTCTTACCAGAACTTCCTGGTTCCCGAATTCCCGTTCATCCGACTGAAGTCGAAATTCTAGTCAAACTCAGTTAACTAGGGTTGATGCTCCGAAACGAGAAATGGTCAAGAATCCTGGAAAAACCAAACTGAAAGCCTTTACAAATAGAGGATACCCGCAACGTAAAGATCTTCTCCACCTGACTTTCCATCTGGAGACGAGAACCTATTCAAGTTTGCTGAAAGCCGTTGTAGCCAAATCCAAGAATGAAAAGCTTGGCTTAATGGAACCACAATACGAGAGATGGTTCAGAATTCTGGATCAGCTTGCTCGTAATCTGAAATCATGAACGCCATCCGTCTATAACACAAAGGTCAAAACACCTCTGCATCCCAGATACGAGCAGCCTGTGTTGACTAGACCAAAAACCAATATGAGTCAGAATCCCGGATGGTTTAACCTGGAAGCACACTGGAATTAAGGACATCCAGTGGGTGGCCTGCTACAGTTTCCAACAACTTCCACCTGACCAATTCATTCGAAGCTCCAGCTTGATGACATCTTTGCTAATGCTTGATCCAATTAGGATACATTCATCACTCATCATCCTTTGACCTTGCCAGTGACCTTGGAGGTTTTCCAAAAGATGATAGAAAACGCGACATCAATGGCTTGCAAATATCACGAGATATTTTCCGTTTGACGGTGCCTACAATGGTGTTCAGATGCTTCAAAGCTTTGTCTCTCGTCCCTTTTGCTTCCGTGTCTTTCGTGGAGAAGCGCTCGTCCCGGGCCGTTTGCGTAAAGCTCCCGACGAGGGGAGGAGTCTCGTTCGCACTCTTATTGACTCGAACAACGGGACAATAATGCGCCTACGGTAGTTCGGGAACGGATAAAGTTCGAGGACGAAGGCGCGGAGTATTTGCCGTATGATATATATGTCTGGAAGAATGAAGGGATGGGGTGGAGAGTTTGCGGAGGATAATATCGCTTCGACAATAGACGGGTAAGAGTGTAATATCTACCTTCAACCATCCTACCAACCCCCTTTCAACCCCTCGCCATACTCACACACGAGCTTCTCCAGGCTGTCTCCAGGAGCTCGTACGATTTTTCTTCAGATCCTATCTTCCTCAAGGATGCTCAAAAAGGACTCGGTGACGACTTCAGAGTAAACGAACCCATTACGTATCAACCCCTCGAACTTTTCAACCCCTGTGTGTGCACGTGATCCCGAATGATTACATAAATTGAACATTTTGTATGGACACAGCCCGGGATCATATCGGGGTAACGTGTTTATTGCAATACTGTGCGCGTGGGGTTGAAGGGAGACTTTTGCTTCAGAACTTTGAGGGAACACATTCGGGTAAATGGCGAAAATAAAAATAGGTGAACTTTTGGAATTTTTATCACGAAATCTATTTGCCTGATTTTATCGTTTTTTTTTAGTTCGAAAGTATAAATATTGAAGTATGTTGACAATTTTTTTTATGGTTATATATCGACTGGGAGTGCTATTATTGTGGGCCGACAACAACCATGTTCCTCACTGAAATGGTCGACGCTCCCTATGGTTGTAACGCACAAGGATCGTTTCATCGTAGGGTTGAAAGAAAAATTTTCAAAACCGAGCAAAATTGTAATTTACATTGAATTTACAATATAAATTTCTATCCTCTCCGGAAGATAAAAAAAAAGTACTGGAGTTAACAAATCCTATGTTGTCCATCAGAAAATATGTCAAAATTTGGAGGAAACTAATCAAGTCGTTTTCCAAAAATGTTCAGAAGTATTTCCTAAACATGGGTTTCAAGATGACCGGCGTTAAAGTAGCAAAAAGATACGACGAGTTTCATGACTAGGTTAAGTTAATCGGCCATAATTTTGACAATGTTTCAAATATCAGTATAAAATTTACACACAACATTCTTAAGACGTCAAACCTTAAGTCGAGCGTAAAAAGGATTTAACCAAAAAAAAATTCGACTCGGATGAGACTTCTCAAATCCCTCTGCAAGACGACCATCCATGCGGATGGTCTTTATCGTCTCTCTTTAGGAAATTGTCGAGGAGTCAGCCTCAAGGAAAGGGTGGCGAAGGGAATCTTGCGAAATCGGCTTAATCTCAGTTTTATTACTCGAGATACGAGATGGCGAGGTTGGAGGAGGGGGAGGGATGACCGTCGAAGGGTAGTCCCAACTTTTGTCATATCTTCCACTCTCTCGGTCGGTGGAGTCCTTGTACAAACGTCAAGTATATTCGTTCGAGAGACAGCGCTGATATCATCGGGATGTAATACGACGAGTCTTCTCGTGGATATCTCGGGGGATGATATAACCTATCCCTGTCCTAACTACCCTTCTTCAAGATTTATTCTATCTCTGTCCAGCCTCCTTCGGGCTATCATCTCCCCATCATTGCTCATCTTGCGTTTTTACCGCTACCTATCTTTAACCTCAAGCCGCAATCTCTGCTGGTCCAGAAGAAGCAAGATGACCGGATGATCGAGTCGTTGATGTTGAAGGGCCGATGAAAATTTCCAGTCCGATCGTCATAAAGGACCAAACTGAATCCAAGGTCATTTGAATGACAATTCGGTGGCAGTCAGCAAAGTTGAAGGGCTAGGGATAAAATGCTATGGATCTGGAAAAGGGAGCGGTTTTATGAAGGATCATGGAAGACCTGGTTGGGAAAGCTACACCGGTCGTTTGCTGGGTTGTCCTCATTAGCATGCGGGAAAAATTCATTTTATCGCAATTTTCCAGGCGGACACGACGAAGGGAGAAACTCGAGAGGCATGACCCGTCAGTTTGGGTTTTATTCGACTTTCTTTAGCCTACTTTGGAAAGCGGCGTTTTGGTCGGGGTAGGTATGGATGATACGCGGAAACTTGGCCATTGAACGGCTAAGCCCTTGATTATGATTATGCCTAAAGTTGGTATTTATTTGATCGATAACTTCATAGTACAGGAAATGTCTACTGCCTAATGGTGTTATGAATTGATGTTGCTCTGATCATAATAATGATCAGAGCAACTTTTAGGACATAATCAGGACATTAACATTGTTCCGATTATGATAATATCGAGACCGCGCATTGATGTGATAATGATAATAAGGTACCCACAACTGTCGCTTTCCTAATTATGCCACTTACATTACCATTTAGTTGATAAAGGTGATGATGTCCTAATTTTTCATTCATCTGATGGTGATGGTGATTATATTTTCCATTAATTTAATGATAATGTCTAGATATGCCATTTATCTGATGATGATAATGATTTCTTGAGCTGTCTTCATACTGATCATGATGATCTAAATTGACATTCACACGGTGATGTCTAGATGTTCGATTCATCTGGTAACGATAACGATGATAGTATCCAAAATCGTCGCTTCCCTGATAACGACATTCTAATTTCAAATCATGATCTGATTTGGAATTTGATGATGGCAACGATGATGTCCATATTTCTCTGACGACGATGATGTCCACATTTTCCATATATATAACGATGATGTCTACATTTTCCATTCATCTAATAATGATGACCGAATATGTCAAACATCTCATGACGATGATCTCTAGATATGTAAATCATATGATGATGATAACATCCTAATTTGTCAATCATAAGAAAAGTATCAACCTCAATGATGGTATCCAGATCGTTGTTTTTCTGATGACGATCTTCCGAATAGCCATTATCCTGTCGACACTGACCTTATGACATTCCTGATAGTGATCTCCTCAATTACCATCGTTCTGATAACTCAGACTGATGATGATTCCCGAAGTTATCATTATCCCAAAAATGACCAAAGTTCCAACCGCCCTATCAATGACCTTTCCGCCATCTTTCTCTCAGAATAGTAGCCTCCGTTATTTTTCTTATCACTCCAATTTACCTCCTGTCTCCAAGGATTCCAAAATGGCGGCGTTAATTCCGAGAGGGACGCAGTCCCCAAAGAAGTAAAATGGGGTAAATTCCTAGACGTGGATGTCTCAAAGGTGCCGAGGACGTGTCCCGGCGTGACCCCAGTCATTCCGCCCGCCCAGCCATATGACTTTGACCCGAAGAACTGATTCCACGCTGAGAAAGGTGGTGAGGTTGAAGGGGGGGGTAGTAAGCGCGAAGTAAAGCGCGGGAAAAGTAGTTGTACAAGTTGTCCAAAGATGGCAACCGGAAGCCGGAAAAGGCGGATCACATCGTTTGGAGACTGATCCAACAACCAACCCCCGAGTTACCACCGAACCGGGTAGTTCTTCCACTTTCCACCCCTTCACCAATCCACCATCTTCCTTCATCCGATACGTGCGATCACGCCCGTACCAAATTCCAACTCGAAAATTACATGCATTACTCATCGACTTGGTGGGCGCGTGACGAAGAGGAACGAAGGGGCGGAAGGGGGGTGGTTGTCGTACACGTACGATCCAATATAGGCGCTCCACACCGACGTAAATTCGAGCCGAATAAAGGACGGGAGGAACAAGGACGACCGGAAGAAACATTGGGTTGCGAGCAAAAAGGAAGAAGGTTAGAGGTTGCTGAAAACGTGTACCTACCAGGGCTGGGAGGGGGGCCCTCAACGCGTGCCTGCACTCCCAAGCCCCCCCGAGAGCTATTTCTATCCGATCCTTGACTGCGAAGATCCGAAGCTTCTTACGCCCTACACCAACACTTATTAAGTATTCAGCTATTCCGCTGGAACATATCCCCTATAAAACAGTCCCCTTCGCGTCTGGGGACGGAACGTATATGACCTATCATCGTGATGATTAGATCCGAAGATGATATCGATCGAGTCTTATATACGCCAACTTTTTATGGATCCATCACCACTTAAGCCTTCATCAGGTCGGCATTCCCATTTTCTGATGAAGATGACAAGGACTAGTTTCAGAGGATTGATTGATTGAGGGAAAATATGTATGTGGAAATTGAATCAATGATTAGATATGGTGAGTTACAACGAGGAGGGTCGCAATCTTGCGCAAACATCCGGATGGGTGACCATTGGGCCAGCGGAACAGAATCTGGTTATGGTCGAATGACTTCGGAAATGTGAAGAATAATTGAGGCTGAAGTTTCAGTTTCCTTGTGCCCTACTGCATGTTAATTAAAATACGTGTTTTCGAGAGTTTTCCTGTGACTTCCGGGAATTCAAGACACGGGTTTTCTTAAGTAACCACGTGCCTTATTGTACTCACATCAGAGGATTGAAAATGAATTAGAGAATAAGTTTTTCTCAGTTTACCTGTATCCTCTTGTTAATAAATTCAGATACAGATTTTGTAGTGTAAACGTATCCTCTTGTGAATAAATTCCGTCTTGTCTTTTTATCGGTTTTTTCACGGTTTCCTCGTATCCTCCTGTAAGATAATTAATGCCTGGGTTTTACCCAATTTCCCTGTGCCTTCTTGGATTCCTTAGGTTCAAAGTAGCGATAGAAAATAATATAATTCAATTTATCAACTTTCATCCCCAACCCAAACCGTCGCAGGCATCCCTTTCCGGCACGCCGCCAAAAAAAGAACAACAAATTTGCATCCACCGTTTATGGTTTTGTAAATAAATAAAAATACGGATATTTCTCAGTTTACCCGTGCATAAAAGTTATAGATAAATTTAGCCACGAGTTTTCCACAGTTTCCTCGTACCCTCCTGTAAAATAATAAAAGCCCGGCTTTTGCCCAGTTTCCCTGTGCCCTCCTGAGAACTGCACACGGAATTTTGATCCCGCAATCACATTCCTGAAATTACAAGCAGGGTTAGAAAATAATGTTACGGAATTTATCAAGTTTCAGCCCCAACGGAACCCCTCGTAGTCATCCCTTCTTGGCGCCCGCCCAATAAAAAGGCAACAAATCCGCATCCACTACAGAAGTTTCAGCCATAAATGCCGAGCTTGCACGCGGCGAGCGTTTAATTAATTTTAACGCACATCCAACCTCCCAATCCAACGTAACACCAAAGGGAAAATTCCGTATCGTCCTCGTCCTCGCATCACGCCCTCGTCCTCCTCTGTAATGATATGCCAAGCTGCGATGCCGGATTTTAAAAAATTCTTGAGCTTCTTAGTGCTCGACGGGTTTTATCTCAACTCAGAAGAACCAGCAGGGATGTAAAGGGCGAAGAGCCAACAGGGGTGGTGAAAAGTGGGAGGATTCTTCGTATGCACACGAAACGACCATATCCCGGACACTTCAACGGTCCGAAGATTTTCTTCAAAGGGGAAAACCTTGACTCGTGACGTACATAAATATAACAAGCCAAAGGATCAGAGGGAGATTACATCCCCTTTTTTTTCGCCTTTGGGCAAAACTCGTGTCACCGTTAGTCTGGGGAATTTTTATTCGTGGCCTTCTCTGTACAGTCATGTTTGCATGTATGTTAGAGAGAAAGGTTCAAGTGGGGGTAGAAATACGTTTTTTATCAACGTGATATTGACTTTGAGGACATTTGGCTGTTTCGAAGATGTATTATTTCGAGGACGTTAATACGAACATTCTTAAAATGTCTCCAAAAGTCGGGACAATAAGCAGTGAGGAGGGTCCTCGAATTTTTTTTTTATTCACATATATATATATATATATATATGAAATTCACGTACACGAAACGAAAGGTCTCGGTGGATAAAAAACGTTATATGGGAATAATATGAATACTGCAACGTACATAGAATTGCTCGCTCGGGGATTTGTAATTCCCCGTGTAGCCCCTATTTCATCGTAAGTACGTCACTCAACTCTATGCATATTTTATCCAACGCGGTAGACCAAAAATATGATATCCGCTCTTCTATATAGGCGCATAAAAATTTTATGGTTAAATACAAAGCTTTTGCACTTAAACCTTGAATAAGAATTTTCTTAATCCATATTACGGAAAAATTTTGCCAAAAGTACAGGAACCATTTACGTTGCAAGAATATTGATATTTTCTTGGATAATAATTTAATTTTTTTTTTATGTGAAGGAATCATAAAAATACAGGGCCGTCTATACCGGTACGGGTTTTCCACAGTTTCCCCGTGACCCTTGGCAAATGCTGTATAGTGTAGAATAAGTCGGCTGTGGCCGCAATCGGGGTTGGTTTTTGATGAGTATTCAACACAGAAGAAGATATGGTGGTAAAGGTGGAATAAATGTGGTAGAATATTTTAATAGGAGACGATGAAAGGGGACAGGTAAAAAGTGCTAACAACGCGTCCCCATGAGATAGGAATTAATTAAAAATCGGGCATGACTGTGCACAAAATAAAGAAATGATAATAAAAAGAAATAATAATACAAAACAGAAATGTAAAATAAACGTACGAGAATACAGTACGTTAAGACCTGCATTACTGCAAATCGAATAACACGAGAGTATAAAAAATAGAAATATTTCCACAGCTTAAAAATTTTTACCTGGATTTTTTAAAAATCCTAAAGCTGAATAACAAAAATGAAAGGAAAAGAGCGAAACAAAAATATGGTGTGTTGTTCACGCAAAAAAAATGTTTGGGTTTGTTTGGGTTTGTTTGTACGATGGTCAATGTGGACAGCCCTCTAAAAGCTTGAGGAAAAAGTAGACCCAGTCCTCGACAAGATGGAAAAAAGATTACTCGGGCGAGAAAAAGAAAACTTGAAGGAACGGGTGGAAAAGGTGGCAGGGGATGAAAGAAGGTACGACTGAAAAGGTAGCAGTAGGCTTATCGCAAAAAAAGAATTATGCAAATGCGGATAGAAGGGGATTCTTCCCCGCGAGCGGAACGCGGAGCAAGATTAAAGGAATAAAAAAAAAATGAAAATAACCGGAGAGGGATTATGCAAGGTTGGACGAGAAAGGCGGAAGTACCTTTCAGAACTTTTTCCACCTCTGGCACGATCCGTTGATTATTTTTTCCAGCCCCTGGAAATAATAAAAAAAAAGAGGAAGGTTCAAGGTCACACATGTGGAGATCAGAAGTCCTTTGTTTTTTTCACTGGGGTTACTGACTTTTGAGGGATGTTCGGAATTTTTCGCTGAAGGTGAGTCACAACCCAGCTGGGCTCTCGTTGAAAGCTGCCGCGGTTTATTCTGGTGGGACCTTGACGATCGGATCGAGTTGCAAATCGGAAGCTCGCGGGATGCAACCGTTCCGATGAATATCGGATGAGGGATGTCGAAACCGAACGCAATTTATTCCGGCTGGTTTATCAATCGAGCGAGCCTCGATTGAAAAAGGTTACGAATTAAATCGCCACAGTCCACGGGGAAAAGCTCCCGTATCTGGCCCCGCCAGGTTTGGGAAATCAACAACCTGTAGATACGAGTCTGGGGGGCCGCAGTATGGGCAAGGGGGGATAAGGCTGGTAGCCAATCGGAGTGTTATCGATGTGGAGATCATCTGGAATGACGCTGCCACTGAAGATCTGAATGACTGGGATGTGACGATTGCCCGACGATGGATCGATGCTTCGGGTGGGCTCAGCGTGGGAGCCAAGCCTCCGGATCATCCGGAGTGTTATTGACAATATTGAATGGAAAGATCTTTTCAATATGGCATGATGGACTTCCACAATAGTCTTCGAGAATTCCTTCGATGTGCTGGTTTCTTCACCAATAAATCCATTATTGTAAGAGCCAAGCCTCAATTTTTCCAAACTCATGCAGCTTGTTCTCGAAGTCATTGGAGAAAGATTGGATAAATTTTTCGAAGCTGGCTTGATTCGACCTCCTTCATGGGAGCCAAGCCTCTATTTTGCCAAGCTCGTCTCGCCTGTCCGTCATCCATTATTGTGAGAGCCAAGCCTCAATTTTATCAAACTCATGCAGCTTGTTCTCGAAGTAATTGGAGAAAGATTGGATACATTTTTCGAAGCTTGCTTGATTCGATCTCTTTCATGAGAACCAAGCCTCTATTTTGCCAAACTTTTCTAGGGCGTTCGTCACCAATAAATCCATTATTGTGAGAGCCAAGCCTCAATATTTCCAAACTCATGCAGCTTGTTCTCGAAGTCATAGGAGAAAGATTGGATAAATTTTTCGAAACTGGCTTGATTCGATCTCCTTCATAAGAACCAAGCCTCTATTTTGCCAAGCTTTTCTAGGGCGTTCGTCACCAATAAATCCATTATTGTGAGAGCCAAGCCTCAATTTTTCCAAACTTAGCAGCTTGTTCTCGAAGTCATTGAAGAAAGATTGGATAACTTTTTTCGAGTCTGGCTTGGTTCGATCTCCTTCATGAGAACCAAGCCTCTATTTTGCCAAGCTTTTCTAGGGCGTTCGGCATCAATAAATCCATTATTGTGAGAGCCAAGCCTCAATTTTTCCAAACTCAGCAGCTTGTTCTCGAAGTCATTGGAGAAAGATTTGATAACTTTTTCGAAGCTGGCTTGGTTCTATCTCCTTCATGAGAGCCAAGCCTCTATTTTGCCAAGCTCATGTATTTTGCCAAGCTCCTTTAGGGCATGAATGAAGGTTGAACGGCTATTTCGAGGGTAACCGGATTCTCTCTCCAAGACTGTAGGACTGCTTCGTGAGACTCAATCCTCGTTTTTGTAAAATTCACCCAGCATGTCTGTTGTATTGAGGAACCCGAGAACGATTCGAGGTGTTTCAATTCTGGCTTCCTTCTGTCAGATTGCATCCTCAGAGCCAAGCCACAATCTTTCCGAGCTCGTCCAGCCTGCCGTTCCAGGGGTTGGAGGAAGATTGAGAACATATCGAATCCTTACTTGCTTCCTTCTCCAAGATGATAGCTCCTCATCATGAGAATCAAGCCTCAATTGTTCCAATCACGAACAGCCTGTTTGTGAGGAGATTGAAGAAGATTGGTTGAATTTTTTAAATCTAGAATTGATACAATCTCCAAAATTATGATTGCTCATCTTTAGAGCCAAGCCTCAATCATTTAAATCTGAGCCAGCCATTCACTGAGAGGATTAGAAGTAGATTGAGTAAATCTTTGATCCTGACGTGATACCTTTTCCAAACGCGTGATCTGTGATCTCGACAGCCAAGCCTCAATCATGCCATGCTTATCTGTCCTGAGAACATCGAGGGTCAAATATTATCGATTGCATCAGACGAGTCGATATTGACAACGACGACCTATCGGCACTTCGTATCGGTAATCGTGCTCCAGGCGCATCAATATTGTCGCAGCAAATTAGAAAAAAACTTCGATACTGGAAGACCACGAGGCTCGTTTGTGGCGTGGCCTGTACAAGTATTGGCCCTCGCGGTTTTGGCTCGTCCTAATGCACAACCTGAAAAACCACCGGGGCATTGTGCAACGCTCAATCGACCCTCTCGCCAACCGAGGCTGGATTTATACAGAACCGAGTGTTACATTTTTTCTGTCCCGTCGCCACAAAACCATTTTACCCTCGTTTTACCTTTCTCTCTCCCTACTCCTATCTCTGTTTGACAATAGCTAGGCTCATTCACTCCCAACCAACTGTACATCCTTTTGGCCGGGCTCGCACCGTGAAAATCCACGCGACGTCCCCGTTATTCCAAGGACGTTCAATAAAATCTGTGCTCCACACGCTGTTCCATTCAATTCTCCCACACTCCGTACTTTTATCTCAACATCGGCAAACGAAAAATCGAAAAAAGGACCGTGCCGTCCATTTGTAAAACATGTTATTTTTTTCGAACCGATAAAAGTCCTCTCCTCGGACGTATCATGTTTTTCAACCGATTTTTGGCCACGTTTGTTCTGTTCTAATACGTAACGGTTTTCGAAAAGAGCAGGGCCAGAAATTTCGTTCTTCAAATTCTACGGCTACTGAGGAACCTTCACGTTTTTTCTCCAACAAAACAATTTTTAACGAAGATGATAAATTTACTTTTGAATAATTAATAATACTTTTTAAAAATCGATTTGAAAATGTAGATTTTTTATCAAAATGAAAATATGCAATAACAATAAAAATAACATTAAATTTTCTAATTTAAATGATAACAAGCATCTAATAACGAAATAAGGATAAACAATAAAATAAAAAATTCCACAAACTAATCAAATCAGAATTAAGAAGAAAATTGAATTCGAACATCCACATAAAAAATCAATAAAAATCGGAAAACGTATTTCAAATCGGGAATAATGTGAACGATAAAAATAATAATCGAAGTATCGAAAATAAAACGAAAAAATGTGTGACCTGACGCATCGTCTAGTGAAAAAAAGGGGACATGAAAAATCTGTCAAGTGTGCCCCCCACAGTATTGAGGAGCATCGAAGCGGAGTACTTTGCACCAGTGATGTATATAACATCGACGCCGCGGATCAACGTGCTCATAAACGCGGACTCGCGGAGATGCGCCGCGGCGCAAATCGTTGAGGACTTTTGGCGCCGTCGCCAGTCAACGCCGCGAGATCCCGGTAACCCTCGGCTCGTTTAATCCCCGGCCCCCCGGGCTGCCCCCCCCCGCGGGCGGGGGGGGGGGGGGGGGGGGGGGGGGGGGGGCACGGTGAAGTGACTGGATGGGCTCGTTTGCTCTTGAATTTTAATTGTGAGGCGATATACGGATCTAACCGTACATATTTTGAAAAAAAATCGCACGGCCCTTCAAGCAAACGGTATTCCAAGTTCCCGCCACGACGCAATTAACGAGCCGGCTGAGAGGGCCGAGAATTGAAAAGAGGAGCCTCGCGTAAAATCCCCAACGTCTCGATCGAGAAAAAAAAAAGCTTCCGCTTAATTGACGTTTCGTCGCACACGTTGACGTCCTTGCGCCCTTCCGGTATACATATTTTTTTTTTATTATTGTCGTTCCTTTTTTCGTTTTTATTAATTTCGCTTTTTATGGCCCTTTTTTTATCGAGCGACACGGATTTTCTAGATTTTCTTTATACGCCCCCATCGGAACAAAAATGCCAACAGAACTCAAATTTTACCACTAGTCGATTCGTCATAAAATAAACTCGGAAATGGCTTTTTTTTGGCAAGCCCACTATCGGGATGGGAGTTTGCAAATTTTATCTACTACCCGTATATATATCACACTTTTTCTCAATTTATAAAAATGCCAAAAGTTTATAAAATACGAATTAGGAATAATTGCAAAAAGTAAATTTAAAAAAAGTACAGATCATGCAGTTTTTTTCATTATAAAACATTAATTTCGATCAATTATTTTTAATAAATTTTGAAAAAGTATGAAAAAAATATTTTAATTGATTATTCAAGATTCATTTAAAAAGATCATCAAATATTTATTTTGACACAGTATGAAAAATTAATACACCAGACGCAAAAATTAAGGGATAGAAAAAAAATAGCAATTTCGAAAAATTTTCCCTCGACGGTTTTCCGACGTTTTTTCGGAAACTACTCATGATACAAATTTTTTGACCCCAGGTCTAAAAACTAGAAACTTGGGGCTACAATTTCCTTTTTTAAAAAAAACGTTTTTTGACCATTTTTCACAAAGTTACAGCCTTTTGAAAAATGACAAAAAATTTGCTATTTTTTTTTCTATCCCTTAATTTTTATGTCTAGTGTGTAAAGATAAAAATTATGGAAAATGATTTATAAAAAATCAGTAAAAAAAATATCGCTTGGCCAAAAAAGCTTGACTTATTTAATTATGACGTGAGCACTGAGGAGGTGTGGGTCGACTCAAGGAAGGGCTCGAACCTTCAGGTAAATTGAAGGTGAACTTTAAGGTCACTCCGTGACGTCTTTAGGGGTTGAAAAGGTAGACGCTGCGACGATAGATCGTAAAATCCGTCGTGCTTTATACCAAGAAGAGTATCGTACGATGAGACCTGATGCGCACGAATACCTTGCGCGGGAAATCCCACTAAACTTCGGAATGCTCGGGAATACACGGGCGACCCTTCTGCGAGCGTTTCCTCTTCGGCAACACTGTCAGTTTCGTTGAAACGACGTCACAGCTCGCACCTCGGGCGTTCCTGACGTTTATGAACGTTTTAACGTAACCCTCGGGAGACACGAAGCTTTTCAACCCTCTCGACCCTCATTCGTCCTCCCCCCCCCTCCCCTCCAACCACTATCCGCCACTTTTTAAAATAATTGTATACTATCGCGAATTTATATTTATCTGTATATAAGTATTCGTAAAAAAAGAGGGTTGTACTATTAACGAATCGTTATCAATAATCATTACATATTAAATAAATATGAATAAACAAATAGCATATATAAGGGGATATTAACCATTCACAGATAACCTACGTCGAAACGACGTAATCGATTTTTAAAAACTATAATGTTTTGTAAAGTAAAAAGTACCTTGTTTTGTTCTTTAATTTTTTTTTCTAATAAAAATGTGAATAAACTGTAATGTTTTTCATTTACTCACAATAAAACTAGATACACTGAGACCTAATATCACATTCAGAAACCTGCTATACACAACATCCAAAATATGCTCACTCAAACATGGTTATCTATCTAGGGTTAAAAGATATTGTGAAGAATTCATTTTTATTCCTGTATTAGGTTTGATTTGCCTTGAATATTAATCTTCCGATTTTTATTATTTATATTATGACATATTTAATACTAGTAATGTTGCCATATTTCGATAATAGTCATATTCATAATAATAGTAGTATATTTAATAATGGTAATGACATATTTAATAATAGTAATAATAGTGATATGGTATTATTCAAAAAATAACAGTTTTATGCTGCTGCTGAATAGTAGCAGTTTGTAGTAGTTTTATGCTACTGCTAATTCAGTTTTATGCTACTACCAAATTATTTTTTATAATATATTTTACGTTTGGTATAAATGAATAGTTATTATTAATATTTAATACATGCATGTGTGTTGTGTGTGTGTGTTGTTGCCTCTCTCTCTCTCTCTCTCCCTCTCCCTCTCTCTCTCTCTCTCTCTCTCTCTCTCTCTCTTCCTCCCTCACCAATTTCTTCTCTCGTCGAGAGTCACGAGACTTACCCCATGCGTAAAAGTCATGAATATGAATCAGGGAGGAAGCCTCGAAAGCGTGTTACGTGCTAAGGGCGCGTCACCATAGGACGAAGAAGAGATTCCCACGAAGCGAGCTGCATCCCGAAAAAGTTTTGCCAGCTTCGCCCGTTACCGCACACGAGACACACACTGGAAAAAGTCGCTCGTGCGCGCCGCGGAAATTCATAAATTTCGATTACCTCGGACACAAAAGATCCAAGCGAACGAGATAGCTCGGGGAAAAAAAATATTTGTGACGTTTTTTTGTTATTATTAACTTTCGAACATTTCTCACAAAATTTTTACATTTTTATATGATTGAAAAACCAATCAATTTTTTGTGGAATTTTGTAGAATATTTTTTAATCGTATTTACAAAGACTTTAAAAAATCTTATAATCGTTTTTACGCAGGCAAACTTTTATTTGCGCATGGATTATTTGTTGGAGTTCGTTTGGGTTCTCTTTCAGCTGAAAAATTATTTTTCTACACGGAAATTTCTTGTGTCGAAATTTATTTGGTATTTTTTAATTGCTTTTTTTATTCTCCGCTATGGCAATCCTCTCTTTCCGCTCGTGGTTATCTTTTATCAACTTTCACATCTCATCCTTCCTCATAGTTTCCGAAACGTTAAAGTCAGTTTGATAAAAATATCGGTTTTTTGTAGAGAGGTTAAAAAAAGGCAAGGAATAAAAAAATGAAGATCGCGTGTGCGCTCTGGATGGCGTCCAATCTAACACAAAACTCTCGTGGCTTTCCGCAATGGGCAAGGGACCATTTGCGAGCGCTGTGCGAGAACTTCCGGGGAACATTCGCCCCTACAGGATCGTTTTAACGGGCCGAATCCAGGGAGCTTTTTTTCGGCTGTTTATTTGACTCGTGCCAAAGCTCGTGATTAAGCCCTCGAGCGGCAAGAATCATATATATTTTTTTAGCGTTATATATATATATATAATTTTTGCATCACACGTATTTTTTTCGCGTTGTATAAATTTTTTCAATTTTTGAAAAACGTTTTTTAATTTTTTTTCAATAAATTAAAAAGTGACTGCTCAATGAAGAAATTAGCATCGAAATTTAATTTACCTCGACGTTGGACGATCCTTTAAAGTCCCATTACTCTTTCCTGTAAATCCCCCTTAATTTTCTTTCCGAGCCAACAGACTTCCCCCTTAATTTTTTTTTCAAGCCAACAGACTTCCCCCTTAATTTTTTTTCCGAGCCAACAGACTTCCCCCTCAATTTTTTCCTGAGCTATCTCCCCCTCCCCTTCCTTGAGCCCCTGAATAAATTTACGCAGGATCGTTATTCAATCTCAAGTTCAAAATGAGGTCTGAAGTTTGGCGGCCATTTTGACGATGACACGAACCTAACCTCAATGTTGCATATTTCTTTAGAACGCGAGCGCGACGAGATGAGAAAAAATTCTTGTCGCGGAACGGGGCACGATGCTTCGAGGGCTGGATAGTAAACCACGTAGAAGTTGCGGTTGTTTGCTTTAGTTTTGAGGTTATGTCTTTTAGCCTCAGGTCTAACGGAAGTTTCCGCGCACTTGGGACCAACAATGAAGCCGAGTTTATTCAGTGTTTACAGGTTATGTACGTCGGCTACATAAATATGTGTATGGACACGTAGATTTATGCAGAATTGAGATTTCCAGGACACGGGATTATGAGGAACGACCCGGTCTTCGAATGAACGATTTACTTGAACAAAATTATCAATGTCTTGATGATTGAGGTCCGGACGTACTTATTTCAGTATTCAGCTACTTATTTATTTATTCATCAATTTTTTCTCACTTTATTTATCCATAATATTTCTATCCATTAATATTTATCCATTATTTATTTATCCAATTTATTTATTTATATATTTATATACGAAAAGAGGGGATTTTGAGAACGGGAGAAAATATTTCAAAAGTCTTGACGATTTATGTCTAAACGTATTTATTTATTTATTTATCCATTTATTCATTCATTCATTTACTTTTTTACTCAATTTATTGACACATGTATTTATTTATCCATTTATTTGATTACTGATATATTTATATTTTTCCAATACTTTATCTATATATTTATGTACGAAAAGAGGGGATTTCGGAGACGTTGAAATTTGAGAACCGTCCTGAAAGTTCAATCGTATTTATATACACACTCGTACAAGTCTTAATCACGACGCCAAAGTCAGTGACGAAACTTGAAGAACACGCTGCACTCTGACAAGTAACTGTTGATATCGAGAGAAGAGAACGCGATTACCTGGAAGTACGCAACACTCTAGAATTTCTCTCGTTTAGCCGCAAGCGGCAAGAAACTTTCTTGACTTATTAGATTACGAGAAAATAAATGAAATTATGCGTCAATATGTTCGTCATGCTCGCGACGATGACATAACCTCGCAAAGAAGTAACGGAACTTCAATATGGCGAAGCAAAGGAAAATCTGCCAAGCGACTCCGCCTGGTGGTGGAACTTTGGACTAGACTGAATGTGAAGAGTTTCAAGGGCTCATTTTTTTACACTTCGAAAACTTTGAGTGACAAATCAGCGGTTTGCAAAATTCGGAACGTTTATTCGAAATAGCAACGAACGAATAATTGTTAACGAAAATTGTGAATCATTCAATTCAATTTCATCGATTGAAATTAAAACAGGATTTTATAAATTAAAAAAAAATAACAAAAAATTAATATAAAATTGTACAGTGAAGAATAAGTCAATGGAAATACACTTTTCTCTAATAGAAATAAAAATGGAAAAGATAAAAATTCAAATTTAAATAAAAATAGAAAAAAATGCAACGATGTAAATATAGAATTGAAAGAAATGGAATAAAAGTTAATATGGAAATGAAAGAGGAAAAAATGGAAAAGATGAACTTTAAAACCGAGGTAAAAGTAGACAAAAATGTGATAATATGAAAATAAAATATCTATAAAAATTGGAGAAATTATCATAGAAATATAAACCGAAATAAAACCGAGAAAAAATTAAAAAAACATAGTAATAACAAGAACCAAAAAAAACAATAAGTACAATTCCGTAACAAATATGGAATAAAAAATGTATATTGATTAATCGTTTTCTTTTCAATTTATGTTTTACCATCAGTGAAACGAATTGCAGTTAAAGTGTTAACGATAAACTAACAATGTGTAGTGCGAGTGTGCGAAACGTGTCCAGCTGACACGTTCGATTTTTTGTACTATTTGAAATGGCTTTTGTAATTGTATTTTTCAGTAATACTTAACAGTCGATGTGTCCTGGTGTCGGAAAAAAAGGCCTCGGGTACCATAGAGCGAAACATTGGCCTCTGCTTTTCTTTCGCTCGGTGAATTTTTATTTCGGCAATTCATCACCTCTCAAACAATTTCGACGCCCAGCACTTTTTTTTCAGCCATTCTCGTTTGTTTGGGATTTTTATTTCACACCCGTGGGACTCTTTTTTTTAACGCGTCAATAGCGTTGCTCGTTTTTCTCCCTTTACCTTTATTCGTAATTAGCCACATTTTATTTGTGCCCGCGAAAAAACGCGAAGTTAATTGAATTTATGAATTCGCGGAGTCGGGAACAATTTGACACTCGTTTCAATGGTTGAATCAAGCCCAAATTTAACGATGGGTTTCATTCTGTCTGATCGTTCGGAATTTTTTTCAACCCCTACAAAATGATTTTTTTTTTGCGAACACAAATAGCCCGTGCAATAGAGAGAAAAATTTGGTAGTTACTTCGAGAGGTATTTTTCAGAGCACAGCCAAAATTTTATAGCCAACAATTGGTTGTTACGCTTTTTCGTACAACTATTTTTTACACGAGTCTTAGATGTTTTTCTATCTGTTTTTATTTCAATAATAATTTATTGTAATTCTATGATAACGATAAATTATAAATGAGATAAGAATATTCCGATAAGCATGGAAGAAATAGCAAATGAATTATATTTCTAAAGAAGATATAATCTATCAACAGCATTATAAATTCAAACGAATGTTAACAAATTAGAATTGAATTGAAACCCATGAGTGAAATAAAAGTCACCATGGAAAAGATGTAAATATTGAAATATTATTATTAATTCTATAATTTAATAAAAAAAAACGTTCGAGAATTACAAAAACCATTCTTATGTGTTAAAAACGAAATTATACATCGTATCTTTTTTTGATACTTTCGTAAAAATATCTTTGTTTCAAAAAAAAAGGTAATAAATTAATGTGAAAAATCGTCGAGTCTTATCCAGAAATATTGATGCAAATGAATTTAAAAAAATCAAATTTAGTGACTCCGAAATAACAGAATAATACACTCTTGTAGTCCTCAAACAAAATATTCCAAACCTCATAGTATATTGGCTATTCGGAAACCACGTGTTTTTTTCGAGAAAACGACGATAACAAAAAAGCAATTTTTTAAAAAACCGAACTAACGTCATCATTGTCCTTTTGAATCATGCTAAATCGTCACGTTTCAATTTATTTAGAATCCAGCATTCGATTGTGCAAACTGGAAAATCGTGCTAAATTGACATCATCAAAATGGCATATCCGGCACAAAAAAAAATTGCAAAAATGAGAATAAAAAAAGGAACTGAAGCTGGTTTTATCTCCATCGAAATCCCATTTGGTATATCGGTTTACGATTTTTTTTAGCAATGATATTTCAATTTTTATTCAGATAGAAAATCTACAGGATATCTGATATCTTTCAACAATGCTGCATTTACGAACTTCACTCACTATTTGGTAATCCTGGACTTGAAGAAAAACTACAATTTTTTTTACAGTTTGGACTATTTCAATTAATATTTCAATAAGATTCTCTGGACGTATCGGAATATGCAGGATTAATTTTCCATAGACGTGAGTATTTTTCAAAATAAATTGTCGGAAAATAACAATTGCTCCTTATTCTAGGTCCTTCAAATGTTGGTAGAGAAATTGGATTCAAGAAATATTTAATGACTAAATTTTTTATATTTAAGAACTTTTTGGTTATTGGTTCAAAGAAGTATTTCAATACGTAAGTTTCACTATGCCACCAGCTGTAGAGAAAAAATCATGACAATAGACTTAATTGTTTAGTTGTATTTACGAAATATCTTCCATAAACGACATCTTATGAAAAAAAAAACACGTAACTCAAAATAAGGTTTCAATAACTGAAAATGGGTTAACGTGCATGGGGGTTTACTCGATGGATATAAAAACCCTCCATCTCTCAGTAGAATATTAGAATTAGAATTTGATTCGATATGAGATTACATTGATTACATTATATGAGGTTATATACAACATCCGATTAGGATTCGAATTGGAACTACAATTTTAATTGAATGCGATTAGATATTACATCAGATTAGAATTAGAATTTGAATTAGAATTCGGTTACATTAGATTGAGTTATATTATTTATTAATTTCTATTCGATCGAACAACAAAAATTCAAACAAACATACAAACTTTCGCAATTATAAGTCTCTATCGATTATAATAACAACAGCAAATATAATTCCAACCCAAACAAACCCAAAAATTTGTTCGTTCAATTTTGATTTTGAGAAAAACAAATTATTTAGTCTCGTTATTTCAAATTAAAAGAAAAATTGTTACAAACATTCATAGCAACATAAACAATTAATAATAATAACTAATCTTTACTTAGAATAAAATTTTAACAAACCGATGTCTATACATTGAAGATATTTAAAAAAAAATGATATGGGGGATCTTTATTAGAGCAACAGAAGCCAAATCAACAGTTTTTAGAATTTTTGTCTGTCTGTCTGTATGTTTGTACGCGCATCACTAAAAAACTACTGCATGGA
>JAPYZJ010003154.1:0-27753 GCA_030522765.1 Ophioninae sp. B BG-2022a | reverse complement strand
CCCCCCTCCAACCCCCACTCTCTTTTGGGACTTTTTGACTTTTTACGCTTTTTTTCACACTCCAGTTAACTTTGCCAATTTTTGATGGACAATTTCGATCGTTTGAGATATTGGATGGACCGTCGGACGAAAAGCTCGACGGGTCGAAAGAGAAAATCATAACGAAGAGATTGAGCACAAACTGAAGTGCCAAATCCTAAAGGGAAAAAAGTTATCAATGTTTTAGTGAAAAAACTCATTTTCCCCAAAAATCGAAAAAAGATTTGGATTAAAAATATTTTTTTTAATGGGTTATATCGATGTAATTTGACGCCCTGAGCACGAATCTACCACTCGTTTCTCCCAAAACCCAAAATTTCTATGAAAAAATCGTGTTTTTACGATTTTTTCACAGAGATTTTGGGTTTTGGGAGAAATGAATGGTATATTCGTGCTCAGGGAGTCAAATTACATCGAAATAAACCATTTTTTAAAATATTAAAAATCCAAACATTTTTTCGATTTTTGGGAAAAAAGTAGCTGTTAAATTAGACCCTTAATAACTCCCATACTTCATCATTATCATTTTTTTAATTTTCACTCACACTTTTCCATTTATTTTTGTCGCCGTGAATTGTTTCATCGTTCCAACTTGAATTTTCAAATTCGAGTCTGATCGACTCGTTCTGGATATACGAACGATACCTACTTCGTTAACGATGGGGCATTATGTAGGAATTTTTCGCTCTCGTTACTTATCCTCGAGAGTTTTGCTCCAGTGTTTTCGTTCTTCGGTCCAGATAAGGTATCTCTTGTACGCAAGGGATAAACGTTCGAGGCTAGGGGTGAACTTGAGTTTGGAAAGTTTTCAAGAAATTTGCATCTCGCTTAACGATTTCCTGCTTTTTTTCCTCAGAAAAGAAGGGTGTCAGAATACACGTATATATACCTTTTTTTTAAGCCTTCATAAAATTCCATTCGTTCTATGTGCCTGAAGCGATAGAAAACGATGAAACGGAAAAAGAAAATATAACAAACGTCGTAAAGAAAAAATAAAAGAATTTTTCAACATTCAAATTATTAATGTTTAATTATGAATAATTATTGGTTATCAAAATTGTTAGCTAATGCCTGCCACGTTTGTGATCCAGGATGATAATTTTGGGTGATTATTAATATTCAATCGTAAGCCCTTAATTAATTTTGTAATCATTTTTACCATCTCGAAAAATTAATTTGCTGTTAAAGAAAATCTTTTTTCCTTTTTTTACTATTACAAAACGATATTTTTTTATTTTTTTTTCTTTTTTGGTAAAAGGAAATATATATTTACATATATTTTGAGGCTGCTCTCAAAAGCACCGATTTTTCTTTTTTAGTAAAAGATAAATATATTTTTCTTTCAAAAATACTATTTTCATTTTCAATGACAAAAAGAAATATTTCTTTAACAGAATATTGTTTCCCGATTTTTCTCAAAAAATATATATCTTTTAAAAAAATATATATATAAAGAAAATCAGTAAATAAAAAAGGTTACATATAGGCTATATATAGATAAAAAAGCTTTTATCAGGAGTGGCTAGAATACGAGAAACATTAGCGTATTCGAAGCCCAAACTCGTGCGGTTGATTCGAATTTCCATCCCCTTAAAATCCGTCACAACCCTGGAATTTCACGAAGCTGCGAGATGGTCACGATTGGAAATAACGTTTTTTTCCCCTTCTTTATCGCGAACGAAAAAAACAAAAAAAAAGAAAAAATGGCAGACCCTCGGGATAATATTGGCGGTGGAAGAATCTCGCATGTTCCACCATCGCTGATATAATCGATTTTCCCCACAAAACTGGCTCTCCTTTCCGGGACTCGGTGACGTCCCCGAATCGTGGTATCGTTTTTACTGCGATTTTTATATCGTATGGCTGTTCTCGTAACAGGCAAAATATCGTACATTCGTAGTGGGGGGGAGGAGGGTTTTATCGATTCATGAAGGATAACGAGAACGAGGGAATGCTGGAGAATAGAATTGCTGAAGTAACGAGGAAATCACACGACCATTTTCCTGATACGAGTTTAACATTGCCTGATTAAATCCACGTGGTTTACTCAATGATGAATCAAAATGTCATCAAAACTTCATTTTTTTGCATTGGATGCAAAATAATGATTCTGGGAGTGGAAAAACGACAAAAATTTAAAACAATTTGAATAATGAAAAAAAAATGAAAATCGACAAAACCCTATAGGATATTGATAACGGACGAAACGAATACGAATGTGGAATGAAACCTCACTAATTTTCTTAATTCCTCGAATGAAATCCCTAATTGCTGGACTTAAGGTTAAAGGTTGAAGGTTCAAGTTAAAGTCTTTCTTTGAAGGACTTTCTGAAAATCTACATTTTTATACTTTTTTTTTACACATTTTACACATTTTAACCCAAACAAATTTCCAATCTTCTCTTAGACGATCGAGTTTTTTTTCGAAAAAAACCGAGTACTTATCCGTTGCAGAACTCATATAAGCAAAGGTTGACAGTTTTATTGTTTTTTTAAATGAACAATCTTCGAGAAAATCGCATTTTTTTCAAAATTTTATTTCTCCTATTTTATTCCTTCTTTAAGGGGATCAAAATTCGTATTTCGACTCTTAATTAAAAGTAAAGAGCGTAACGTTTCCGCATTTTCGTAAAATCAACCCTTAAACCATATCAATCCAAAAAGCCATTGGCTAGGTGAGTGTCATTATTTTTTACTGCAAAACGATGAAAATCGTAGCTCAGTCCATCAGCAATGAATATCAAACCAAAAAATGCGAACCATTGAAAAAAAGATTTTTCAAAAAGTCGAAAATAAAATCAACAATAATAATTTCGTATAGGGGTGATTTTTCGAGGTAAATCTAGTAGGTATATCGATAACCCTTATCAGGAGGCTCGACAACGTATTTTTCGGTTAGCCGATGCGACGTTCCCTTTCCAATTTTGTCCAAGGGTGAGAAACGTCCTGGCGTCCACCCCGCGCCATTTTTTCCACCCTCCGTCACTCCGGGTGAGATGGCACCCTCGCGGTTTATCTTGCATACCCTATTGATCCGTAAGTGACGGTAAGCTCGTGGGACTTGGTGGGCAAGGTGAAACGGGGACGAGAGGGGTTAGGGGTGGTTTTGCGATGAGGGATGAAAAAAAAGAAGGTAAAAAAAAGAGTGAGGAGAAGGAGGAGGATGGGATGGTGTATGGCGGATGATTGTCGGAGACACAGCGACAAAGAAGAGCTAAGGGATGAAGAAAGATGCCCAGGAAAAGATAGGGGTGGGGGAGGGTGCGGAGGGTGAATTTTCCAGCACGATAGGTGCCCTCTGGCTCGGGGGAAGATTTCAGATGTACAGTGTTATATAACGAGACGAAAGTCTCTCGCCCGCACGATTAGACGTCCCAGCCACCACCCCCATACACCCAGGGGTTGTAGGGGGTTTCGGGGGTGGCTACGAGACTTAGAGAGGGCGAGGCACTTTCCACACTGAAAGGAAGGAGAAAAAGGGAGCTCGATAGAATCCCGGAATGAAATAATAATATTAAGATGAATCGTTGGGGGTGGGATTTTCGGAGGGGTAGCTTTCGTGGGCTTTCCCTTTCCATCCTCGAGCGTCCTTGCGAAATACACTCTTCAAAACCCTCCACGAATCCATTTCTCATTTTTCAATTCCAAAGACTTTTTAGACCCAAACGAGTCCAGGAAGAACTTGGTTTCAGTTCAAGGGCACATGTGACCAACCCCCTACGCCATTTTTGCACACATGGGGAATACCACCCCCATTTGATACTCGCCGGGGGAAAAACGAGGGCGGGGGCTATCGTCATGATCCAATTGGATTATTGGTGATATTTGGAAGAATGGTCTTTCATGATTATCAGCTGATGAAAGGCAGCTTTCGATTAGGCGTTTAATGGTTTAATTGACAGGTTGTATTGCTTGACGATTGGACGAAAAATCGTTTGACCGGTTGTGTAACTACAAATAGACAATTACAGCTCAAAACGTTGGAACTTTTGGTGACAGCGATCACAGAAAAAATGTGACGACAAATTTGATGATTATTTGGTGATGAAAGAATCAATATCAGTAGATGATTATTTCACTGATCAAACCCAGACCCAAACAGCTGGTTGACAGCTCGAAACGTTGGAACTTTTGATGACAGCGACCATAGAAAAAATGTTATGATAAATTTGATGATAAATTGATGATCCAAGTATCAATATCAGTAGATGATCATTTCACTGATCAAATCCAGACCCAAACAGCTGGTTGACAGCTCAAAACGTTGGAACTTTTGATGACAGCGATTACAAGAAAAATGTTATAAAAAATTTGATGATAAATTGATGATCCAAGTATCAATATCAGTAATAGATTATCATTTCACTGATCAAATTCAAGCCTAAAATCAAATTTCAGCTGGTTGACAGCTCGAAACCGTCGGAACTTTCGATGACAGCGATCACAAAAAAAATGTTGTAACAAATTTAATGATAATTTGATGATCCAAATATCAATATCAGTAGATGATCATTTCACTGATGAAATCCAGACCCAAACAGCTGATTGACAGTTCGAAACTTTGGAACTTTTAATGACAGCGACCAGAAAAAAAAATGTTACGAAAAATTTGATGTTTATTTGATTATCAAAGTATCAATATCAGTAGATGATCATTTCACTGACGAAATCCAGACCCAAACAGCTGGTTGACAGCTCGAATCTTTGGAACTTTTTATGACAGCGATCACAGAAAATATTTCAGGACAAATTTGACGATAACACGATGACCCAAGTTTCGATCGATTGGTCACTATCGCGGCAGGTGTAAATTCGAAACCGAAGGCTCTCCAATGTTCCAATACCGGATGAAGACTGAGGTGAGCAGAGAACGCGAAATTCTAGTTGGCCAGGACCAGCAAGCGGGCCCCGTTCCATTTTTCTTTTACCCCCACCATGAGGGGGCCCGAAAGGCCCGAGGTTTACATCCTACGGATCTCCATTGAATGAGCTGATCTCACAGATCCTACCGTAGCCTCGAGCTCGTTCGTATGCCTGAAATCTTTTTTTTTTTACACAGGTTATAACCGCCCTTTGTTCTAGACCCTTTGGTATACTTGCTCCCATATGGGCATCACAATGTGTCGTTTTTTCATCTTCCGGGGGGCTTTGCTACGTCTATCAACGACCTGGTCCACCCTTCGCCTTCTCAACGATCTCAACCGGTCCTGCACGCGCTTCCGGGGTTGCGATACTGCTCCCTGCGTTTATAAAAGTATTTTATTGCGAAGCAATAAAATCCTCCATTTCTTCATCGTCATTTAAATTAATGGAAAACGAAAAAAATCTTTAGGAACAAAACTTGGCGGTCGAAAGAAACTAAAGAAATTAAATTAATTAAATAATTCTTTTGATAATTTACAGTTATTATTAACACTCGAATTTATATTGAAGTTTGTTGGATAATTATTTAATTGGGTAAAAATATGAATTCTTATAAAATATCATTCGTTTGTTTATATGAGTTTTTATAGAAAGTTTTTTTTGTAAAATAGAAGTATTTTTAATCGTTGTTTTTTGGACGTTGAAGGATTTTTGAAAAATCATGTCTCGGATATGTAAAGATCAGGGTTTGAAAATTTAATTTAAAGAACAATCAGATTTTGGAAATACAATAATTTAAAAACGAAATCATGTTTTGGGAATTTAAGTAATTTTTTTGTAAATCGTCTTTCAAAAATTTTTGAAAAATCATGCTTAAAGTAATTTTTCAACAAAATCTCGCCATCTCAAAAAACCGAACTCTGCATAGAATTGGAGGATACTTTCCACGATGGATTATAGTCAAGAAGTAAAGGGTCCTATATTTTAAAAAAAATGTATAAAAATAAATTTTACGAATTCCAAAACTCCCACCTAAACCCAAACAAACCTAAACAAACCCATAGCTCTCGTCAAAACGTCATGGTCCAACGCTTTCAATAATCACTGACAAAACTTGAATGAAAAACAAAAAAAAATTATTATCAATTTTCGATTCAAGAGAAGCAACGAAACCGGAAGTACAGGAAGAAAAAGATGGCAGTCGTATATTATATACTGCTCGAGATTAAAATGCGTCCCTTGTTATTGTTGCATTAATTGATGAAAAAGGGGTTGACGAATTCCATCGTCATGACCCTTTCACGTTTGGGCAATTTGCATACTCACTCCCGATCTTCGTTGCCTGAGAACCTTCCTTTTTCTTTCTTCATTTCTCTTTTCCATACGAAGAGGAAGCAAGGACCCTCCAGCCGATTGCTGAAGAGAATGAAAATTCTTTTATCTCGAATAGTCTTTCTTCCAGAAGTAGACCACGTTGGGAGACATTTCGTAATTTATAAGCGTCGAATTCACGTTAATTCGTCACTCGTACGTGCGAGATCACGAGCTCTCGTTCTCACGAATAAATGGGCCTACGTGATACAACTGACGACCAAAAGATCTCACCAGATATCTTTCATCCGAATCCTCGACTAAACGAGCATTGTTTAACGCCACCCTTCTAATTCTCGCTCTTCTTTCTCCCCCTTAAATTCACTCTGCTTTAAACATTTCCATTTTGCATCTTTGTAAAACAATACAATTTACACAATAACAATAGGATAGAAATTTTATTCAAATACAATTTCATTCATTGATTTTTATTTATTATTATTAATTTATTTATGGTATTATATTTATTTTTACTATTATAGTTAAAAATCTTTAACAATAATACGTTTTAAATGAAAAAACAATACAAATACAATAAATACAATAGGATAAATATTCAATTACAATACAATTTTATTTATTTATTTTTATTTATTATTATTCATTTATATACGTTATTCTATTTATTTACATTATTATGGTCAACAGTCTTTAACGATAATACGTTTTACATGGATTTTGTAGAGTTGGTAAACAATACGAATAAAAGAACGAACAATTGAATAAAACATTTTATTCTAGTACAATTCCATTCCATACAAAAATGATATACGACTATACAGTTTAAAAAAGGAAGTTTCGAAAATATTTAGAAAAATCCTACCTTTCATATTCCTGAAAACTCACGTTCAAAATTAAAAAAAAAATACGTCACATATTCGTAAAAAAAAATGTTTCAAAAAATAATTAGTCATGAAAAGAAGGTTACGAAAAATGGTTTCAGCCTCGTGATGAATTTTCAGTATTTTTGTTTATTTCTAAAACGAACTGGACACAAAAAAGGAGTATCGAAAACATCTGAAATAGATAATTCTTGTTGTTTATAATTTATTATAAACAATTTTATGATTTTTTAGCAACAAGTTTATAATTCTTTTTATTATAAACAACAAGTTTATGATTTATTATAAACAATCGAGGCCATCAAAAAAAATCTAAAACTAGTTTTGGCCTTCGAAAAATCAAAATTGACTTTTTTTACGCGGGCTTAAAAAAAGGAATGGTTAAAAAAAAGTTCGATGAAGTTTCTTTTTGGCGTCCACGCCTGAAAGAATTAACCTCGATCGGGGAACGGGATAGTTTGATTCGTGATTAGATTACGGAATGAATGTAATTGCAGGTAAAGGAGAAAAAGCGCACACCGGGGTGCGCTGAAATGTATTTGCATATTAAAAGGTAGACGAGGCTACGATTCAGCCTCATGCCCCCAGGGCTCCTCGGAAACTTCCATTTTTCTTTTTTTTTCTCTCCATCGACGTTACGCGAGAAATCTGGCGCGAACGAGTTAATTGGACGAATCCAGTCGAGAACGTTTCCCTTCTTTCTAATAACAATAATAACGAGAAACGATCATAATTGAAGGTGGCAATAAACGCTAGCAAATAAAAAGCATTTGTGTTGTCGTTGGATCAAGCCATTTTCGATAAGCAACGATTTCCTTACTGACAGAATTTTATTTTTATTTCGATTTAAATTCGATAGAAATTATAAGGTTTTTTGAAAAATAATTTTAGGGAAATTTGGGGTTTCTTGAAAAATAATTTTAGGGAAATTTTAGAGATTTTTGAAAGATAATTTCATGGAAATTTTGGGGTTTTTTAAAACATCATTTTAAGAAATTTTTAGAGTTTTTTAAAAAATAATTTTATGGAAATTTTAGGGGTTTTTCAAAAATCATTTCATAGAAATTTGTGGGTTTTTTCAAAAATCATTTTATGGAAATTTTGGGTTCTCTTAGAAAATAATTTTTCGAAGACTGTGACTTTTTTTGTAATTGTTTATTTACAAATTGTGCGCCCGTGTGAATAATCATTTTTTGCAAACTATGAAGTTTGATTTTAAATAAATTATTGGAAATATAGGAATTTTTTTAAAAAGAATCTTTCAATAATGCCTTCTCCGTCATTTTCAATTCTCAAATTTCCCTGCCTACCGCTCAAGCAAACCCGGCGATTTCCTATAATTGGAAACGCGGACGCAATTACGTAGATTTATCGTGCGAATCCCAGGAGTAATAAAGGCAGGTTGCAACAATCGTGCTGGTCGTAATCTTTGAGCCTAGTCGACTTTACGCCGTACTGAGCTTGCCTCACTTTCCTCGTTCTTTTTCCGAATCGAAAAACTCGAACGTCAGAAAAAAAAGAAAGTTCAAACCAAACCCTATGGAACTGTCATTACAACGACGATCAATGGCCAATTAAACGAAAGATGCATTTTGTACTTTGCAATCGACTGATTAATCGATCCATTAACTAATTGATAATTTAATTCAAAAAATGATTAATTTATAAACGAATTAACGTCGATTAACTGTCGAAACAAAATTAATTAATCAACGTTGATTGATTGATTAATTAATCGATCGATAAATCATTAATTAATTTTCAAAATAAACTTAATTAATCAACGTTCGTCCATTAATTATGAGATAAAAAATAACACCATGGTAAATACGTTAATAAATAATTAAATGAATACATTCATTTGTATTATTGTTAATAAATAATAAATTTTAATAAATATGATAATTTTGAAGAAAATTATTATCTAAATTATTAAAAATCATACGAGGAAAAAATATTTAACAAAACGAACAATTTTTTCGTCGAAAAATTGGCGAAAGAAAACAAATATTTGATTTTTTCACTTTTAAACGATTTAAAAAACCAGTCTAGTAACGAATTTCGAGCCTTTTGTAAATGTAACAAAATTTTTGAACGAAGGCTCGAAATGTCACGAAAAAAAATGTATAATCATAAATATGAAGTGAGAAAGCGAAAGATGAAAGAAAAAAAAAGCTGTTGCTTGTATGAGCGACAGCTCGACGTCTATCGCTGCATTTCTAGCCGGAAGGAATTTCTAATGAAGCGTGTGAACTTGAACCCGTTCAAGCCGTGTAACCTAATTAAGTCGGGCCGGTCGAGACGCATGCTAATTTTGCGCGACGGGGACCTCCGCGACCCCGTGCGGTTACCCCGTCGTGGATTCGTGCGAAACCCTCTTCGCTCAACAAATTTGCCATTCCCCGATATGACAAACGACGAACGACAAAAAATCAGCCCTCCGAAGTAATCGCCACGCTGACGATCAATTAAGATCAAATAAATTTAGTTACTTTTTTTTTAAGTCAATGAAATAAATAAACAAAGTAGCTGCGATTGTAACTTTTTCACGTTAATTGATTATTCAATTCTACTGATTTTCAATTTTTGATTGAAACTGTAGTAATTGTGAATTGACTTTGTAATTGAAAGTGGCAAAGTTATTGAAAATAGACTATGCAATTGAAAATTGACTTTCTCAATTTAAATGGACTAATTGAGAATTAATTATATAATTGAAAGTGGACTAATTAAGAAGGATTCTCAAATTGAAAATCGATTAATTGATAATGGACTTTTTAATGAAACGTGAAATAATTGAGAATGGACTTTCAAATTGAGAATGGATTTTCAAATTGAGAATCGACTCTCAAATTGAGAATTGATTGTCTAATTAAAAGTGGACTAATTGAGAAGGACTTTAAAATTGAAAATGGACTAATTGAGAATGGACTTTCAAATTGAAAATGGACTAATTGAGAATGGACTTCCAAATTGAAAATGGATTTTCAAATTGAGAATCGACTTTCAAATTGAGAATTGATTATCTAATTGAAAGTGGACTAATTGAGAAGGACTTTTAAATTGTAAATGGACTAATTGAGAATGGACTTCCAAATAGAAAATGAACTTTCACATTAAAACTGAACTAACTGACAATGGACTTTCAAATAAAAAATGGACTAATTACAAATAGAATCTCAATTATAAAACCAATTCAAAATGCACTTTTAAATTGAAAATAGACTAATTAAAAATCGGCCAGACCAGAATGAAATTTCTAATAGAGAGTCCATCGTTTGGGTTTACATTTTGTGTTAAAGTGCTCTTTTCAGGCTAGGGTAGTAAAATATTGGTTTCGTCATCCGGCGAACGAATGTTGGTTTCATCCCCATAAACATCGAGGATGTTACAACGTCAAAAGTCATATACAGATATATATATACGTGAAATACAGTAGAACCTGTAACCACGTGTGTTAGGACGGATGCAGGTTGCAGCTGAATGCACCGATTCCGGTGAATGGAGTGGCACATTGGCCGCCGGCTATGCGAGGCTCGATGGGGATGAATATCTATTGATTGGCTTCGGAACCCTTCTCGTTGATCGCTTCGATACCTGCCGCATCATTGAACGAGAGAGAACCTTTTTGTACCTTTTTTTTTTACCTGTTATTGGCTTCGACTTAATCGTCGATTTTTTTGCACCCCAGGTTTGCCACGTGCCAACTGTTGTCGACAGGTACACCACCGAGACTTCCTCGAAAATAAATCTTTTTTTTAATCATTTTCTCCCATTTTTAATGATGTTCATACGAAAGTGCAAATTTCTAAGACTCGAAGTAGAATTTCAAGAGGATCGAAGGGTTCGTTTCTTCATCTTAAAACTTTGCCTTGTTTTCACACTTTTCAGATTATTTATTTGTAAAACAACTTTGGAAATATTTTGAATATATTTATTTATTTATACAGAATAATACAAAAAGTTATGAAATGTTTGTTGAAAAAATTATTATTATTATAAATTTCAATTTATAATAATAATTTTTAAAAAATTATTATTATTAACTTTACTTTTTTTCTAATAATAATATTTTTTTTAATGAATATTTTTGTTAACGATTCATATAATTTTTGTTTACACATATATTTAATCAAAAACTGGTTGCAACAAAAATATTTACAATACATTTTTTTATATAATAAATATTTGCTTTTGAAGAATGAAATATATTTTATCTTTCACATTTTGCATTTCGGATTTTTCCTCTCAGCTGCGTTTTACACGCCGAATTATTTCGATACTCGTGACGTCATTGTTATTGAAAAAAAAAATGTGTAACTCGCTCATCCCGATGTACGCTTCATTAATCGCGATTCTTCGCTTTCCCATTATTATAATTGTGAGAGCGGAGGAACATGAATAAAATATAAAATATATACGTTACGTTGGGCATGACGCTTGCAAATATTTCCTGCTGGTTCGTCGCTCGCAAAACTTGTCTTGTTTATTCGGGGCCTCGCGGAGACAATGCCGACGAGATCGAGTTACCGATCTTTTTTTTTTCTTTTTTTCGATGGGCGTACATCGAGAATGAACATTACGGTTATTATGGGCGAAGGGTATCGCGGCCGTAACGAGCCCACTGAATTTCATTCAACGCATCAAAAAATTCTGTAAGCCCCTTGCTTAGAACGAACTCAAATTAAAAAAAAAGCATTGCGTTCGTAAATAAATAAATTCGGTATATAAAAAAGTGAAATGCCAAGAAAAATTAAAAATTGGACGGACTAAAAAAGTACTAGAATATGCAAATAAACAATAAATTAGTTAAATTTGTCAATTACTGCTCGCACAAATTAAATAATAATTAATTATTCAGGTATTTTCGCCATTAAATAATAATTATTTACGCACTTTTGCAATAAAAGAATTTTATAAATAATTGAACACATCAGCGAACAATCATTTTTCAAATACGTAATTTTCACCCCTTTATTGGAACTTTCTTCAATTTTGTAATTCATTGTCGTGTTTTCTATATTATATAAATAATTAAGTTTATTTGTTAATAATCGTTCAAATAATTAAAAAAATGCTTTAAAAATACCAAAAAAATATTTCGAAGTAAATTCCGATAAAACGATCCAAAAAAATCATCGTCAGCTTTTTCATTTATTTTTAAAACACTTATCAAAAATGCATGAAAAATAGTGAAACCTCCAATTACCAAAAATAAAAATAAAAACGATAAAAAAAAATCTCGATTTCCAATTCCCGATTTTATAAGAAAAAAAATTTCAATAAAACTTTAAAAAAAGCATTACGTCACTAGCATTGGGATAAATCAGCGAATATCCGTGATATTGTTACGCCAATAAGATTTTTCTTTTTTACGAGACAGGAAGCCTTTAGAACCGTGGGACTATTTCTCGCGGGAGTTTTTGTGAACTGGCCCCTGAGGCCGGTGTCAGAAAAATCGGTGCAAAAAAAAACAACCGAGAACCGGTAGTAACGACTTTCTAAGACCCTCGAGACTCGCTTCTGTCTCTCGAGCCTCCCATATCGCGTGTTATATATACGTACGCTTTTCTCTCCTGTCAACCCTCGTTGTTTTTTTGCACAGGCTTTAATAATTGATCATCTGATTACGTTACATTATACCAGCCGGCCTCCAGCCTTCAGGTAGACCAGTTTACGTGTTCCTACACTCGCACACAAACCCAAACACTTTTTGGAGCGCGTGACGTCATCGGCGATTGGTCGTTGGCTCGTAAGAAAGAAAAGGAGAGAACTATCAAAAAAAAAAGAGAAAAAAAAGAGCAAAAAAAAAAACGAAGCCTCCCTTCGTCCTCTTTATTCCCGCGAGCATTCTCGTGCGCACCTATATACTTTTTTTTCTTCTTGGGCCGTATCTTGCTCGACGCCATTTGCATATAGCCCCCCTTATCGGTAAATACACCGGGGGTCCCTGTACCCCCCTTTCGGTAATGAGGGTAGCCCTACCCCCTTTCTTCTCCCCCCTCTCTTCCTTCTCTTATGAACAATATCCTTAGTGCAACATTCACGCTTATCCAATGTTTTTTCATCATTCCTGATCCTATTGTCCTTCAAGCATTCCCTCGTTTCATCACCCAAAAATTCAGCTCCCGCCCGGTGACTCTGCTTTTCAGTCCAATCATCCCCTTAAAACGAGGTTAGGTTCTGTGCTGTAAAAAATGGAGTAAGCATTTTTTTGTATTTTTATTTTATTTCTTTTATTTTTTTTAATTAGTAATTTTTGAATTTTTCAACGGATCTTCATTTTTTAGGGTAGAAAATATTTATCATTTTTTTTATTTTCACAAAACAAAAGAAACAGTCGAAAATTCGATACATTTTTGTTTTAATTTAATGTTTTCCGGTGGCAAAATAAAATATCGTATATTCTGCTAAATTTTAATGATCTTGCGATCCCTGATCGAATTTGGAATGATAAACCAGCCTGATTTTGAAAAATTCATATCTCAGGAAAAATTTCACGAAAAGGATTCAACTTGGGCTCGTTCTTTTCGTTTTTTTATCGCAGAATTACGTAGGCCTACGATGATTCCGCTTAAAGTACGAAAAACGATTAAAAAATTAGGCGAAAGGGGGAAAAATATGAATAATCGTAAAAATGAGTTTTTTTGATTGCTTGGGGTAGTTTTTACCCCAGATTACCATTTTAGGGTTAACTGCAAAATTGAAGTATTTAAAGACAGATTTTGGTCAGCTTTTCCAGGAGGAAGATCGACAGACCAGTCACTTCCACTTCGTTGGTAATTTTGGCCCTTGGAGGCGCGAGAACTTGAAGGACAGGTGTATCCAGGTGTTAATTAATATTCAGAGGTGGTTCGGGAGGGAAAAAAAGGTTTCCCCGGAAGGTGTACGAGTCCGAGCGAAAATTAAAACGAAAAAGATATTTCGTGAAGGAAAAAAGAAAAAAAAAAGAAAAAAAAGGAAAAAAACGTTTTAACATGGCAAATTGCACGGACAACGGTAAATTGTCTGTCCTACAAACGTGTACGATGGTAGTTTGCGGGCTCGCGGGATATTCGAAAAATACGCCGCATCATGGGATAACGTCGCCCGGCACACCTGGCCTTAACTTTTTCGCATTAATCAAACCCAATGCCCGCAATGTACGCGCTCGAACTTTCTTACTTCGATAATTATGACTCGTTACCAACTTTTTTCAAATTCTCGTTCAACGTACTTGCTCTTTTTAATTATCGCACCGGGTCAAACGGAAAGTGACGAAACACGTTCACAACCATACATTTTGGAAAGTATATTTTTTTTATATCAGAGAAAAAACCATTATTTTTGAAAATTTGAGGAGTTAAAATTTTATGTGAGTCGTTTGTTTGGGTTTGAGTGAGAGTTTATTATACGTGAATTATTGTCGAATTTTTCAGTAAATAATTGAATAGTTATAAACATATGAATTTAAAAATAGACTAGTTAGGACGATTCTATTTATTAACACAATAGACAAATGATAGGCTGAGTTCCAATTAAATAAATAATTATTGGTAATAATAATTTGATGATACAAATGTATTAATAAAACAAATACAGATTTTTTTTGCCAATTGTTTCGTTGAAATTGTTCTGTTTCTAAATGTTTATTTATTATTTGAACTTTTTTAACAATCCTCGATTTGGTTTTTTCTGGTCGCAGGTTCGAAGCAGTCGAGCGAATTTTTCGCGAAGTCACCAAAGTGTACCCAGACTCTGAAATCGATTGGACGCATATCCACGACGCAGGCTGCACCCGGGACGATACCGATCTTCCGCATCATGTGACCAGCCAGAATGATCTTGATCGCTTGATCACCGGAACTTTTCGATCTTTCCTGGCCGCCCTGCCAGCTCGGCCAACGATCGTCACGATTGCCAGGTGGGTCATTGTATTCGATGTGAAACCTTCGATTTCAAAAACAAAACGTTATTTTTCAAAAGATTTTTTTTTTTTTTGAAATCTTAAGACTTCCAAATTCGTAACGGAACTCCCGATTATTTAGTAGTATTTGCTTTATTCATTGATGAAAAATAATTCTTCAGCGATAACTGTCGATTTTTTTGGACAATTTTGAACAGAGATTAGTATCGAATTTATCCAGTAATTAAACTGGTGATTTTTATCGAATTTATTTAGTAATTTAACTGATAATTTTTACTGATTTTATTCTTTGTTTAAGCAAGCAATATTTATTGAATTTATTCGTAATTAATTTATTCGTAATGAAATTAACGACTCAGTAATCGATGACTTAGTAATTAAACTGCAGTTCCCATTTTCACATATGCAACACAATCGATTATTTTGTGATTCTAATTTTCTCAGTTAACTCGTGCTTCAAAAATTACTAAAACAATTTTCAGAAAAAATGCATATGCATATTCAATCAATATATATATTTAATTTCATAAATAATAATAATAATTGCTATCGAACTAACGACATAAATAACTATAATTATGATTAGAAAAATTATAATAATAAACTAAAAAAAATGAGTTTTAGTTCTCCTCCATCGGCCCAAATTTTCACGCGATTTAAAATCAATTTTTCCACGAAAGAAAAATGATTGAAAAAAAGATAAATTTTGCTTGCCAAATATTGTCAAGTGTCTGTTATTTTTAGTGTCCCTTAAATAAGATTTTACACCCCCATCCCCACCCCTAAGCCTGGTCTCAAAATTAGTTTAAAAGCATTCCCGAAAAAGCTTTCAAAAATAATAGGAGCTCGATAAAACGCGTTTCGTTATCAGGCATCCTCGAATATCGGGGTATGGTCCGGGCTCCCCTTAAAAAAAGGTCCGAAACCGTAATTTATTATCAGATTACTCGTTCCTTTTATCCAAATGAATTGAATCGGCTCCACCCTTTGCCGGTGTTGTTTCCTGAGGTAAATTGCACGCGATAGGTTGAGAACCTCGCGATCCCGGTAGCCCCGAAGAGTTCGCGGATACCTTTAGCCCTGAAGGTTGCCACGAATCGTCGAAGGGAGGGATGGGAGGTGCGGAGGCGAAAAAAAAATCAACGGGGGTAAGTCCACCCAAGGGGTGGGTTTTTTAGCCTTTGGGGTGAAGGCTGTAGCCCCTCCCATACCCACGACCCTTACCACCCCTCGTGGTGGGGGTTGGAGGGTGAGTTTTCCATTCAGGGGTGCACAAACCCCTGTTAAACCGACCAGTGCCAAGAACTTGCCAGTTTCGCCGACAGATGGAACCCCTGACAACCTTGGACAATTTTATTCCATTCATTGTTCATCCCAGAAGGATTCATCCTACGACTCTTTCTGTTTCTCTCTCTCTCTCTCTCTCTCTTTTTACTTTTATTTCTATTTTTATTTTTTTAGTTTTTTTTTATTTTTCGTATTTAGCATTATTTGCGTTTTTTTACATTTGCCCAAACAACCCCAACCCAAACAACAACCCAAACAATCAATTAATCAATCAATCAAGCTTTCTTTTTTACTTTTATTTCTATTTTTATTTTTTTAGTTTTTTTTATTTTTCGTTTTTAGCATTAGTTGCGTTTTTTTACATTTGCCCAATTTTGGTTGCGTTTTGTCATTTATTTTCATGTTGTTGAAATTTTGTTTTTTTATATTTTATCGTTAAGGTTGTTTTATCGTTTATTTTCGATTTTTGTTGCCTAATTTCGTGAAAACCGGAAGTCGCTTTCAAACAGCTAATAAAATCGACAATTTTTAAAAGATATTTTGCTTTTTTTCAAGTTTAAACGTCAGTAAAATAGTTTACACAAAACGCGAAATTTATTTATTGCAAAAATGGTTTTAATTCAAGCGTAAACTATTTTAAAAACAAGGTTATCGCTGTTTTCAATAACTTGATTTAGACATTTTATTTAACACAATGGTCAGTTAAAACATTTAAAAAAACGAGAGAGTTCATTCGAAGGACAAAAAAGGAGCTCATATAAAATGATTAATTAGAACCAACGATTATTTACAACCGATCATTATTTTATTAGAACGTACAATTAAATAATTAATTAAAATTTCATTCCTTCAAAATTAATTGAACATTTCGAGAGAATTATTTTGTGGAAAAAAAATACACGTAAAATCCAGATTGCTTTGGGTTTCGGAATCTCCTGCAGTTTGCGAGAACGAATTTGTCGAATGGATATACTGGCGCCATCCATCGGCCGTCGGGGAGGAAAAGTTTGACTTCCGGCTTCGCTAACAGCGGCATTAAAACGAATCGATTTCAGTGAGCAGAAAGTCTCACTTTTCCTTCTTCCTTTTTTTTCCTTTTTCTCCCTACATCCACTCGCGCACCCCCGCTTCCGGCGTTGATAGACGGAATGCAAAAGCGAGCAAAAAAAAAAAAAAAAAAAAAGAAACGCGGCGAAGCCCTTCGCCACCGGAAGTCGTCACTGCGGGCTCCAAAAAATGCCCGTCTACTTTATTTTTTTGCATGTTTCGTTTTTTCATTTTATATTCTTTTTTATCCTCTTTGTTTTCTTTTTTTTCGCTCGAACCGGAAATAGTTCGCGGCCTGATTATTGTTCGTTTCCTCGAGCGAGAAATTCAAGAAGGAACGAGCGAGAACTCGTGAGAGCAACGATAAAAAATCAGCCTCTAAACAAACCCAAACAAAAGACGAATCCTGGTTTTTTTCGTGATTTTTTTTATTTTGAAAAATTTTTTTCTTATTAATTTTTTTTTGTTTCGATTTTTTTGCAGATCCAGTCAGGACGACTATTGTCCGCCTGAAGACGTCGATCAAATTCAAGCCGGTGTCCTCGAGGAACTCGGACAACGACTCGGACCGGAAATCGAAACGAAACTCGCTTATCTCGAGGAGGAAACTTTGTAAAATTATTACGACACTCCTGGGAAAACCCGGTTGTAACTAATAATCCTGTCGTGTAACGAATAAAACATTGCTGATAAATAAACGACGGTAAAACTTTTAGAGGCAGTTTGATTTATTTTTTATTGGTCCTGGATTGAATCCTAATCGGCAGTTTTACATAGATAACGTTTTTTAGGGATGGGTTTCGGTCGAAGGATTTTCAGGCCTTGCAAATCCATAATATTATAGATTTAATTGCTTCGTAATTTAATTATACATCGAGCGATCATTTATTTTCAAATTTTATTAGTAAAAAATTTCATCAATTTTATTTATTTAATTTCTATCGCTTTTATGCAAAAAGTGAACGACTGATTTTTTTTTCTTTTTTTCTAGTGTATTTTAAGTACATTTATACATATGGATTTTTTTGTGTGTTTGGAGTATTATCGTATATTTTACAAATTTTTATTCAATTAAAGTATTTTTATACGTTTGGAGTACTTTTGTATATTTTGAGTATTCTTGACTCGAAGTATTCAAATAAAAGTTTTTAAACGTAAAAACGAAAGATTTATCAAAAACTGCATTTCTCTCTACCCCTCATTCCCAAAAATCTCTTTTTTTCGTTTTATTATTTTTTTCAAAATTTATTTTGTTAAAAAAATGCGATTTTTTTGAATGACAACAAAATTACGAGAGAAAGAGAAGGATCGTGAAGACTCGAAGGAGGAAAGCGAACGAAGCTCCAGCTCGGACTCGATTTACATAAGATCCGTGGCACAGTGGCACTATTATGGGTACGCGGGTACAACACAATGGGAGCGTGAATGTTGGCATTTTTTTGCATCGCCATCAACCCCTTGAGGGTCGAAAGGCGTCTTATTTGCATAGATGGCAACCCGGTTTCCCACACGTTCGAAAACTCTTCCTTTCTCGTCGTCTTTTCTTCGTCTAAACTCGGTTCCTTTTCTCGGTCACCCTCCGAGTATGGGTCCGTCTCTATCTCGTTGTTTTTGACAAAAAATCTCCCCCCCCCCTCCGTTCGCTCTTTAACCCATTTCCTCTCCCTTTCCCGTCCTTCCCCTTAAAATCCCTTCAAAGAAGGTAAGCCTAGACGAAGTCCTCGCAAACCCAAACAATTTTTCAGAACACGCGATCTTCGATTGGCGACGAAAAAAAAAATAAACAAAAATGAAACATAAAAAACAACAAAAATTAAAAATAACAAAAAATTAAAAACAACAAAAAATCGAAATCAACAAAAAAAAAAATAAAACAACAAAAAATAAAAAACAACACAAAATAAAAAAAATTAAACGTCCTCGAGCTAAGCGAATAAAGAGACTCATTTGAGACCCTTTCCATTGAAAGTTTCACGCGAGGAATTCCATTAACGGATATGGAGACCCTTAGGGTCTAATCAACCCAACCCTATTTTCGTTGACGCGAACTTTTAGCGACCGTTTAAATTCCGGAATGTCGGCCCAACCGCTATTCCCACTCTGACCGAAGAAACATCGCGAGAATGGACGTGTGGTCATTCGATGGTGCACGCACGAATCGAAACCCCAAAGTATTGTTGAATAATTTTTTTTAATGGGGTTTTTTTTACAATTTTTTCGTAAAAGTTAATGATCCTGAAGGATTTGGGAAATATTTTCATCTTGTTATCGTGATCGTTGGAATTGGTTTGTTTTTATAAATTATTGTGATTAATGAGTGTAATGAATATAATAATTTATTATTGTTATTGTTATTATTGTTATAGTTATATAATAATCTTATCACGAATATGCGATGTTTCAATAAACAATTGTAACTATAATAATGACAAACCCAATCAAAGTAAAATTAAAATTAACCCAATATCAATTAAAACAAATTCAAATTAATCGAAGCTTAAGTTGACTAAATTAAATTTAATCAAATCTCAATTTAACCAAATTAAAATTAATTAAATCTTAATTTCACCAAATTAATATTAATCAAATCCCATTTTTACCAAATTACAATTTAAAGTAATCAAATTTTAATGTCGCCAAATTAAAATTAATCAAAATCGTAATTTAACCAAAAGAATCTTTACGATTATTTTCATAAATAATTGAAGCCTCTCGACGCGTTAATTACCTTCGACATTTTCCAGTCCCTATTCAGGATACTACGTTTAGTTAACGCGAATATCTCTCTGTCTCGTATTTTCCCTTGTCGTGTTACGAAACTTTAATTTATCGAGCTCCGACACATCTGCACACCGGAGAGAGAAAAAGAGAGAGAGAGAGATAGAGAACTATCCCTTGAACGTGGAGAATAGTCGGTGTCGAAAAAAAAAAATTATTCAGGCTGGCAAAAGGGCAGCCGTTCCCTTCGTCGCACCTTAATCCCTTACCCGTATCCGATCTGCATTAAAAAAAAATGCCAACCGGTAAGGCGAGAAAAAAACGTCTCTCAAGCTTTCGAATTAGTTCATGAGCCCTTAAACTTACGAGAAACAAAATGCGAGCCCTTTTGAGTGTGAAAGGGCCCTATAGACAAAATTCGAGCTCCATCTTATTGGAGTAAAAAAAAACTGACAACTCTTTGAAGCTTCTCTGATTATGCGTGTGACGAATGAGATCTCGATTTCGCAGGCAAGAGTTTATGGTAATTAAGGGCTCGCGAAGTAACGCCCGAAAAATCCGAGGGCCACGCAAAGCCAATTATAGCGCGAAGCGATTTCGAGCCTCGAAATAATTTTTCGTTGTTCTCACTCGTACGCACGATTCTCGAGCCATGGGGATTTTTTTATTTCCCGATATCACCATATTTGTGTAACTCAATAATTATTTAATTAAAATAATTAATGAATGTGGAAAACAAAGGCTAAAATAAATGAAAGATTATCACAAAAGAATACATAAATAATATTTATTTTTACATTTATTGTTATATCTATTATTATAAATAAATAGGTTTATTTATTTCTAGATATTTTCATATTTTTGTCACTTAATAATTATTTGATAAGTACGATTAATTCATGTGCAGAAAAAATGATTTCAATAGATGAAAATTCATTACAAAGGAATACATAAATAATATGTATTTTAATATTTATTATTAGATCCATTAGTATAAATAAATAAGTTTATTTACTTCTAGATATCCCCATTTTTGTGTAACTTAATATTGATTTAATTAAAATGATTAATCGATGTAACAAGAACTCACTAAAATAAATGATAGTTTATTATAAATAAGTGTTCGATATATGGGGATTTTTTTGAAATATCCCTATATTCCTGTCTCTAAGCACTTCGATTACAATATTGAATTAATTGAGCTTGAAGTATACAAAAATGAAAAGAAATGTGTCATAATATTCAATTTGTTGCTGTTTTTATTTCCGAGGTCAGTAATGTTTCAAATATTTAAATAACAATTTTTATAACCCGTTTAAAGGTTAAACATTTTTTTATGGGTTCTTGTATGGTTAGTGGCCGTTTCCTGTTGCTCAGTGACTGGAACATCGCTCGAACGCGTCACTTTTATTTATTCCATAAGCATTGTTCGCTATTCGAGATCGTCGCGCATATTATATGAGGGATTCAAAGGCGGGGCAGCAAAATCCACGATGAGAGCGAACAGGAGAGGGAATGGGTGAGAAAAAAAAAGAGATGATTTCGAACGTGAGTAAAGGGTTGCCCCGGTAGTCGTTGAAGAGCAACAACTCGGGTCAGTCAACAAAACGCTCGAAGATTCAAGAAAATTTTTCATTCAAAAAAAATATTTTTTTAATCACCAAAACACAAATCGCGTAATGCAAAAAAAGAACCGTGAAAATTTCAAAGTAAAGAAAAAGACATACTGGGAAACATCTCCGTCGCAAATTATGTTTTTGACAATCGAGATTTCCCTAAACAAAAATAAAAACAAAAATATCGTTGTCTTATATTTTTATAAATTATTTATAAAAAAATATATATATAAATTAAAAATATAAAAAATATTCATTACACAAAAAAAGAAATGAAATTGATTATGCTATAAACATATAAGTCATTATTTATCAAGAATACATATAAGTTAAAAATATAGAAAACATTAATTACATAACAAAATAAATAAAATTCGTTATATTATATATGTATAAGTAATTATTTATAAATCTATAGAAATATATAAATAAAAAATAAACAATTTTCATTACGTAACGCAATAAAAAATCTCTCGACGTAAAAAAAAATAATTATACAATGAATGACTTATAAATAATAAATACATATAAAAAGATTATTAAAAAAAAACGTAAATTATGTAACACTAAAAAAATGCGGTACAAATATCGAATTGAAAAAAAAATGAAAAAAAAGTGGAAACAGCTTCCGGCTGGGCTGACGCTCTCGGGAATGCATCTACGTACGATTTGGCTCCACCTACGTGGCACAAGGCTCTCCTCTCGTTGGATGCTCCGAAAACACATACACAAACACACGGACCGGCCTGAATACTGGCCCACAAGTATGCGAGGATATTTCACGTGTGCTACGAGGGGAATGCAAAAAAGGAACGTCGATTGTGTTGGTGAATGCAACTCTTGCAGCGGATGCAACACCGAGTGGTCAGTAGTCCGCCAAAACGACTGGACGCTCGATCTCTCGTTTTTTTTTCCTTCCTCCTCTTAATTCACGGAAAAAACTTAATCGGAACCTCTGACTTTTTTCAACCGCGGGTGAAAGTGTCAGCGACCAAAATCATCGAAATCATCGAAGTGTCAAGGTTCGCTAATTGACAGTGTGCGATTTTCTTTTACTCGAAAACTCATTTCCAATTCTGGATAATAAATTATTTTTCATTTAGAATTACTTCGATTTCAATCGGAAATTATTTAAAATAATATAATAAATAATTAGCTGGAAAGAACAAAAATTAACGAAAAGGTAAACTCAACAAATGTGTAAAATAAATTGACTAAAATTTTAATTAAATTTTTTAATAAACATTTTATCGATTTTTAATTAATAAGATTTCAATAAACTTTACACAGTTTTATCAGAAATTTATTAAATAATTATAAATTAATACGATCAATCTTTAATATATCTAAAATGAAGATTCATTTATAATTATTATTATTACATTTATTAGTCAATGATCAATAAAATATTTATTTACAAAAAACGGAAACACTAAAAAATCCTGAAAAAAGTTTGTTTAAATTAAGTTTATAAATCAAAATGTTTATCATATCATCAAAGTTAATCAACGAGTGTTCCTTCAACATCTTCGTAAATCCAAACGAACCCAAACTTTTCTACGTTTTTATTACTCGAAAAACAAAAATTTAAGTTTCAGGCTTAAGGGGGTATCTTAGCTCTCGAAAAATATGTTCGAGCAGAGTTAACCCTCATTTTTTTTTAGCTAAAAAGAACATTGCACACGTGAAGAAGGGTGAGGGGTAAAGAGGGTAGCAAGCGCGGGGGAGAAACCGAATAGGGTGGTTTATCTTCGATATAGGCAGTTCTTACGATGCCACCCTGTCGCTTCGCGTCTTTGCCAACCCTCGGTACGTCTCTTTCCAACCTAACTTCCCGGAGCCCTCCACGCCTTCGTTCCATTTGACTTTTTTTCAACGTCTCCGAGCCAGGGGGTGGAAGCGACGCGAACCAACCCTTGATGCATTCGTATACATATATATACACTTATATATATGTTTTATCAATGTGTACATCCTGATACATAAATTGGTCGGTTGTATATGAAAAATGAAATTTTCTTCTTCCATTCGTTCTTTAAGATTCCATGCTCCAACCTCCCCTTCACCCTTCGACTTCCCTCGAACGCGAAACGTAACACAATATTTCGTAACGATCGAATTCCATTTTCTTTTATTGTAAAAAATTGTATATTTTTATTAAATATACATAATTAATACAAATATCAATTTACTACTGCGTTTAAACGATGTGAAAAGTTTATTTATTTATTTTTTCTACTTTCGATTTGTTTTTTGCGACACCCTTGGTTGTTTTTTTTTTAATGAAATTAATTAAAAGTTTCTCTTAAGAATTTGTTTGGGTTTCGGTGAATTTCTCGAAGTAACTGAATTTTCAGAAATCGTGTTATTATTTATACCAATTATTTAAATAGTTATTGATTATATTTTTCAATATTCAATAATTTTATTATTTAATTATTTTTAATATATTTAGTTATATTTACTTATTTATTTATTTAGTTATATTAAATATTTCGATAATGATCGTTACATAATTAAATATATTGTCGCATATACAATATAGTTATATTTAAATAATATGCCATTTTTATATAACATTTGGCCATATTACGAAATTAAATTAAACAAATATATTGTCAAATTACATATTTTAGTATTCAAATAATTGTTCAAATCACACAGAAAACAGAGGTTGTCGTATATCGCCAATATTGGAGTAAAAATTGTTCAATGTTAAATAATTGATAATCCAGATCGAAAAATCCGGCGAGGCCGAGAGGGAAGATCTGGCAATTTGTTTTGGGCGTCTTCACGATTGTAATAATGTCGTTGAAGCACGAGGGTCCTGCGAGAATGAAGAGGGGGGAAATAGTACCGTAAAAGTTTGTACATTGTTGGGGAAATCGAGTGTCGCGTTCAGCCGCTGCTTTTTTCCTGCACTCCATTCACGAACAATTTCACCGTCGTCGCAACAATTTTTCAACTTTTAATTCGAGTTTGCGGGGTTCATTAGGAAACATTATAGGATCGAGGACATAGAGAGGGGGGGGGGGAAATACTGGAAAGAAAGAAATGAAAGAAACACTCGAAGAAACGAGCTGCTCGCTTTACGAGCCTTTCCAAACCGAATAATCTTTGCAAAAAAAGCTACAAATTACGAGATTATGGAAATATCGAATTCTTATCATTTTCCGACGGAATTTCATTCAACGGATTTAAAATAGAGCAAAAACCGTTTTTATGAAATGAAGTTTTGTAGCAATTAAGAATTATAGTTTAATCGTTGCGATTATAATTAATTAGTAGATGTTCATGGTAATTGGATTTTAGTGGAGTAACACAGTGGAAAATAAATATATATCCCATTGAATGTTAATATAATTTAATATGCCCATTTTTCAATTTTTATCTTCGAACACTTTTTTTTTGTTTTTGTCAATTCAGTATTATTTATTCGTAAATGCAAATAAAAATATCTTTTTTATAAGTAAAATAAAAGATAATTTGTAAATGACACTTTGTTTTAAAAAAATATTTTGTTTTAGATTCATTTTTTAAATATTTTTATAACGTTACAAATTTACAATATTTCGAATATGATTAAGTATTAAAAAAATTCGACAAGTATCTTTCTAAATTTGAAGAAAAAAAGCCATTTATTTTTCTAAACAATTAGCGAATAAAAAGTTTTGTTTTAATCTTAAAATGTCGTGGCAGCCATATTTTTGTGGAGCATCAATTTTTTCTTAATTTCATACGAGTGAAAAATAAAACGCATTTCGACGTCTATATTTGTTGATCAATCGAAAATAAATATTTTTCATTTTCATTTTTTCAAAATTTTTTACTGAACTCGAAGTGATTTAAAAAATGAGGACGTTATGTATTCTCGCTTTTCGTTCGTTTTCGTTTATCCACGTTTATTGGCTCGCGTGTAAAAGAAATCGAACGCAAACAAAGCTTAGACATTGATGAAAACTGAGAAAAGCACAAAATTGTCTTCCATTGCTTCAGAAAAACAGTAGGAAAAGATAAAGTCTACGCAATGGCTAAACTTTCACTTTTCACGAGAGGAACGTTCGGGATATCCTGCACACCCCAGGGATTGCTTTCCTCCCTTATTCCATTCCCGTCACTCCTCACCACCCCCCATAGGCTCTCTCATACTTTATTCCTTTGTCCTTCTCTCCCACCCACTCCGCACTTCTTTTTGACGTATGAGAGGAAGCTCACTCGGCGCGACCCGATACCAAAAGCTCGTGCATTATACACGCGAAGGAGATTCGTCCTAATATGGACCACCGAGGTTCCTCGATTCATGGGGGATTATTTAATCCTCGGGCAAACAGAAAACGTCAAAAAAAAAATCACCAGAAAACCGAACTCGTCACCCTTCGAAAAATGATCATTTTTCGAGAATATACAAAATTAAATATTCCTTTTTGAAAATGTAAATCTTCGGTTCCACTTTTTCTTCTCAAGGAATTAAACACAAAAAATCAAAACCACTTTTCAAAATTTCTATTCTATGTTAATTCGGATTACAAAGTTTCCCTTCTGGAATTCCAATTTTTTTCCTCTCAACCAATTACCAAAAAAAAAGCGAATTACTCAAAATTATAAATTCCATACTTTTTTTAAACATTCATAATTCAAAATATATTTTTGCAGTTCAAATTTCGTATTCCTGCATTCCCTCTATAAATTCGAGGAAAAGTTTCATTTTCCTCGAATTTATACATCACTTTCACGCTTCAACTTTTCCAAAAAAAAATAATCCAAAATTCTCACTATCAATTTTCACTGCATCGAATAAAAAAACGTTTCTACTGTGGTCCTCGAATCGAGGGTTCCATATTGTAACGAAAAGTCCCCTATGGGGCATACGCGAGTGTCTACGTCCAAAAAATACGTGACATACGTATATACACGTACTTTTAAATCGATACGAAGTGAGGAAGACGAAGAGTACGAGTTTTGGGGTTGAAGAGAGCGAGAGACGAAGGGATAGAAGATAAACAGAGATAAAAAAGGGGCAAGGGGGTAGTTTCGAGTGGGGTGGGGTGAAGGGGGAAAAATGAAAAACCAAAAAATACTTCAACGCCCCCGTGAAGAGCACGCGACCACGCCCGCCATAAAAGTCCCCCTTTTTCCCTCGTTTACTCCACACGCTTTACACCCCGTAGTTACGAAGAAAAAAAAACGGGGAGAAAAAAAAGCGCACTATCGGTGCGCTTAACCCCCTCGGAACGATTTCCACCCTCGATTACGCTTTTTCCAACCCCCTTTCGAGTCGGGGCTTTCTTATAGGGAGGAGTAAGGGGGGTGCCAGTGGGAGGTGCCAGAGGCCGAAACGGTCAACTTAGTCTTCAGGGAAGGGTTAAAGATGGTTGGAAGGGTTAGGGGTAGGTAGGAAGGGTTAAGGGTGGATTTTCAGGGTTAGGGGTGGGTTGAGAGAAATAGGGGCGTAAAAAAGAAGAAAAAAAAAATTCTAATTACTGCACTTGTGGAAAACTGAAAATTTTCCTAGCCCCTGACGAATCACTAGATTCAAAAACAATAATAAAAATCAATATGAAAGTGTTAATATCGAATTATAATAAATAATAAATAATATTAATAATAATTAAACAAATAATTATAAAAATACATAAATAGTAATATATTAGTACTAAAAATCAATTTTTAAAGATCAATAATTATAATCAATAATACCTGTATAATGAGGAAAAATTAATAATAACTATAATAATAAAAATAATTAAATAATAAAACTAATAAAAAACTTTTTTTTTAATTCTGCTATCTCGACGAATTACCAAAATACAAAAAAGAAAACGAATGTAAAAAGACTCAATTCACCAATGGTGAAATTTTTTTTTTTCGCAAGAGGTGTCGACGTGTCACTACAAAGGGGGTGGTTTCAACCCCTTTCCGAGCGTTCGTGGCAGGGGTTGTTTTCGATGCATTTTCGATCGATCGTGCGCGTCATTATTCCCCCCACCCTCAAAACCCATCACCCCCAAAACCTCCACAACCCCCCCCCCCCCTCCATTTTTCCGTAAAAGTGGATATTTTTGAC
>JAPYZJ010003153.1:0-17499 GCA_030522765.1 Ophioninae sp. B BG-2022a | reverse complement strand
CCCCCCCCCCCCCCCCCCCCCCCCCGAACGACCATTCTACCTGAACTCTTCACCTGGTCGATTCTCTCTCTCTCTCTTTACCTCGGTTCGTGTTACTTTCGCTTTTTATCTCGTTTTTGTCATGAGCATTCACGCTACCGGTCCGAATCGCTAAACGATCCCCGAACCCTCCTTCTCTCTCAATTCCACGAAGAAGACCGAGGAGATCTTCCGCTAAACTTCGAGAGACGTCCTCGCGCCACTTTCCTCCGATTCTTTCCTCCGATTCTTTCCTCCGATTCTACCGTGTGATTGTACCCGGAAACCTCCTCCCCCCCCCGGCCCTCAAGCCGTTGAAAAAAAAATCCAATCTAGCCGATCTGGTTCTTCTCACGTTTCTTCGGTTTTTTTTTTTTACAGCGACTAGATACGTTTTGAAGACAGTGGACTCTCGATTTATTCTTCGATGACGGCCGATCTGTCATATCGGAATATTTGGATCTGCTGTTTTCAACACTTTGTACGATTGTTTTATATTTTTGGGATTGTTTCTTTTTTTTTTTGTCGATTTGTAGGTTAGATATAATTTTGTTTTTATTTTTAGGTGATTTTAATGCTTTGTACGATTATTATTTTATATATTTGAGATTTTCATTTTTTGTCGATTTATAGGTTAGAAATAATTTTGTTTTTTTTTAGTTGTTTTTAATATTTGTACGATTATTATTTTATATATTTGAGATTGTTTCATTTTTTGTTGATTTATAGGTTAGAAATAATTTTGTTTTTTTTTTTAGTTGTTTTTAATATTTGTACGATTATTATTTTATATATTTGAGATTTTCATTTTTTGTCGATTTATAGGTTAGAAATAATTTTGTTTTTTTAGTTGTTTTTAATATTTGTACGATTATTATTTTATATATTTACGATTGTTTCATTTTTTGTCGATTTATAGGTTAGAAATAATTTTGTTTTTTTTTTAGTTGTTTTTAATATTTGTACGATTATTATTTTATATATTTACGATTGTTTCATTTTTTGTCGATTTGTAGGTTAGAAATAATTTTGTTTTTATTTTTAGGTGTTTTTAACACTTTGTACGATTATTGTTATATATATTTACGATTGTTTCATTTTTTGTCAATTTATAGGTTAGAAAAAATTTTGTTTTTATTTTTAGATACTAACTTTTCGTTGGTATCTAAAAATAAAAACAAAATTATGAATAAATAAATTTTTTTTCAAGATACATAAAAAACTGCTCGTTCGATTTTTATATTATTGACCGGAAGTACTTGGAAAAATAAATGAATAAACCTTCGTAATTTTTTTTTAATCGACATCTGGTTAAAATTTAGTAAATCGAAATCGGTGAAATGTTTCGAGATTTAATGTCATGGTATTGTGCCATTTTTTAATGGCCAAACGAAATGGCGAGACTGGAGGATTTTAGCCGAAAGAAGAAACGTCTCGGAATCGCGTTACGTAAATGTTGACAAAAGTCGAGCCAATTGGACCGAACAGTCGAAAATACTCTAACGGAACGAAGGAAGGGAGGGAGAAACGAGGAAGTTTAATCAACCGATGAAAGTTCGTTTATTTCTCGGGGAGGGTCGTCGTGACGCTTAGCCCCAAGTTTGGGTTGTTTGGGTTTGGTTTTAATAATTGGCACTGTCTATTATTATTATTATTATTATTTAACAAATCATAATTAATAAATTATAAATTAAATTAATAAATTATAAATTAAATTAATAAATTATAAATTTAATTAATAAATTATAAATTTAATTAATAAATTATAAATTTAATTTTAAAAATGTTTTAAAAAACCATACAATAATAATTGTTTAGGTTTATCAAAAAAATTCGATAAAAATGAATTTTCAAAAATAAAATTTAATAAAAATGTAAATGCTATTTATTGAATTATTAAATTATTAAACCGAGTTAAAGAAACTCGAAATCCATTTTTTTTAAATCTTAAAAAAATTAAAAAAAAAATTTTAAATAATTTTGGTTAAATACTTTGATTCAACCATAAAACATTTTTGAGCATTTTCAAGTTTTTTTTTAACTATAATTTTTCAATAAACGTAAATATGGCGCCGCGAATAAAAAAATTTGTCGTATCAACAGGTGCGCATTCCGTGCCTCGGACTCGCAAGTGTCTCGAACAGACGAGAAATAACATCGTATCAGTGCTCTGATCCAAATTCCGAAAAACGATTTTCGAAACGAATTTCCGAAAGTCCACGCGTGTTTCAATAAATATAGATTACTAATTTCTCGGCTTAAAACGAGCTTAAAACGGGGATAAAATTGTAGCAGAATTTTGGAAAATTTAACATTAGGTGACTCGTCAATTGTTTGGGTTCGTTTGGGTTTGTTTGGGTTTGTTTGGTCGAAATCAATGATATTCGACAGATTGCCGAAAGATTTCGTACAATATGGTAAACAGTTTTGTTATTCTATAGGAACCCTCCGCCATCTTGTTTTTTGAGGTGTCAACGCCGACGCATGCGCAGAATTACTTACGACCGCGAAAAAATGTTTACGGATTTTGAGGGTTTTCTAATACTCGATAAAACGTTTCAGTCCTAAGGATAATCAAATCTTTTTTTCTGAAACGTTTTTATATTCCAATTTTGAAAAAATCGATTTTTGGATTTTTTTTTCAAAATCCAAATTCAAAATAGTATTTTGGAAAAAAAAAGAATGTTGTGTATGTGTAAGAAAAAGAATTCACAAATTTCAAATACCCACTGAGTTTGTTTGGGTTTCAATTTTGAAAAAATCAATTTGTGGATTTTTTTTTCAAAATCCAAATTCAAAATAGTATTTTGGAAAAAAAAGAATGTTGTGTATGTGTAAGAAAAAGAATTCACAAATTTCAAATACCCACTGAGTTTGTTTGGATTCCAATTTTGAAAAAATCATTTTTTGGATTTTTTTCTAATCCAACAATATAAAATACTATTTTCAAAAAAATAGAATTTTTATATATTTAAAAAAAAAGTATTCACACCTAAATACGTAGCGTGAAAAACAATTTTATGATTATCGATAAAAAAAGAATTTTCGAAAACAAACCCAAAAAAAGTTTCAGATAAATTTTTGGGTAAAAAAAAGAAAAATCGTGTGTCGTACTTACCGAGGGACAAGAAGAGTATCGCGACCGCAGCGATTCGAATTGATCCTCCAAAAGCCCGCATCTCGATGTCTCGAATCCGCAACGTACAAATTCAAATTTTAACGTATTTACGGAGAAAGCCAATCACTGAAAAACTCGCGTAAACGCGTTTCCCCTTGAACCGCAGTAAAACAAAGCCGGGCACTTCTCACCACAGTGGAGGAGCATGCGCTCTGTGACACACGAGAATACGCGATTTAAGTTCGCAGTTTTACCGCAAGCGGTAGGCGTCTATCGAACGAGATCGTCGAGAGCCGAAAAATCACGAATTTACGGGAAGCGAAACGGGTGCGTTCCGACGAAGGATACCGTGATCACTGAACGAACGAGGTTGATCGCATCGACGCGAAAGAGTCCCGGATCCGCTTCAGCTTTTACGTGGGAGAGCCAAATACACACTGAGGTACCGAACGCTTGATCGCGGGAGGCGGACGTGTGGGGGAAACCGATCGCGCAAGGGAGAGCCGGCTTTTACGGGGAGTTGCGCGAGCCGCGATGCGCAAACGACTAATTTTCCCCGTGGCTGCACACACGCGAATCCCCGTCAACAACTTCGCGTCGTACCGCCTCCCCCCTCCCCCCCGTCAAATGCAAGAATAATAAACCGCCAAAACCCATGAACCCAAACAAACCCAAACAATTTCGGATTATAGGGTTTCGCGAATGCAGAAATATAAAACGTCCGTACGAAACCCAAACAAACCCAAACGATTTCGGGTTATAGGGTTTCGCGAATGCAGAAATATAAACCGTGCGTCGGAAACCCAAACAAACCCAAACAATTTCGCGAATGCAGAAATATAAACCGTGCGTACGAAACCCAAACAAACCCAAACAACTTCGCGTCATACAAAACCCAAACAAACCCAAACAACTTCGCGTCATACAAAACCCAAGCAAACCCAAACAACTTCGCGTCATACAAAACCCAAACGAACCCAAACAACTTCGCGAATGCGAAACCCATGAACCCAAACAAACCCAAACAAGTTCGCATCATCCGCCCTCGCGAATGCAAAAACACAAACCGTGCGTCCAAAAGACAAACAAACCCAAACAAGTTCGCATCATCCACCCTCGCGAATGCAAAAATATAAATCACGCGTCCAAAACCTATGAACCCAAACAAACCCAAACAAACCCAAACGTCAAAACTCAAGTAAATCTTTCGCTGGAATATCGACTTTCCACCTGTGCGAAAAAACGTTGGACAAAAAGGGGACAGGCAAAGGGGCACTCGTTGTAAACAGCGTTTGCAACGCCTGCGGCGAAATGGCGAACCTCGATGTTATTGAAACTGCGATCGCAATATGGTTCACACTCAACACTTTCATGGCGAAAGAAACTTCAATTATAATCGTTATCACTCTCAACGTTATTCCTTATCACTCCCGAAATCACTAGAATATAACTGGGTGTTTCCATATCGAAGTGTCCGAGCGTGATGGTCACGTAGAGGTCGTAGAGAAACAGCTCTCTTTTTTCCTTGTCTTTCTTGTTGCATCGTCGTCAAATTTCTCGTCCTTTTATTTTCCGCTTTACAATACGTTCTTCAATCGTCAAAACAAACCTTACCTCTTTGCCACTTTCAGGAACTTCGTTTTGCTTACTTCACTCTTCAAACGCGTTTTACTTACTTTTTTATTTTTCGGCGGACAAAAAACTCACCGCCACTCTTGATGCCGGTCGCGGAACGAACTGAATTGTCAACAATGCCATCTGTCTACGATGAGTGAACATTTCCGTAAACCCCTGATTTTAGCCCGAGTAAAAAATGTATCGAAATTATCGAAATTTGTAATTCACTTTTGTCATAATCTGAAAAACATAGAAATGGATGGCGCAATGCTACGACAAAATCGTCTATAAAATCGGGTAAAACTGCTATACATTGAATAATGGGTTATCTAGAGGCCTGAAAAATAAATTGATAAAATAATTGAAGTTTCGTAAAATAACGGTTATTAAAAATAACTTTTACTCACCGAAATCAATATTAATTTAAAAAAATATGCAAAACGCATCTTTGTTCTGGCTACTAAGCCATTAACCTTCCTTTTATTGCACGCGTTGGAAATATCGGAAAAATGGGCGAAAAAATGCGTAACCTCGTTCCTTCTTTACCATCGGTCGGTTCTTCAACTTTCTCGAGATGTAGTTTACCTTCGTGTTAAAGATTTAGATAAATGCGTTCTTTTTAAGTTATAAGTCACTCATCCTAACCTAAAAAAAGGATTTTTCTTTTTAACATAATTAGGATCCTAACCTCAAAAGAGGATTTTTCTTTTTGATATAATTAGGATCCTAACCTAAAAAAAGGATTTTTTCATTTAACATCATTAAGATCCTAACCTCAAAAAAGGACTTTTGAGGCAATAAAAAGACATTTTTGCGGGAGTTTCTGAAGGTGAAAAAGATATTTTATTGTATCAGCGGAGTTGGGGTTTCCGCAGTTGGTAAGGTAGAACTGATACAAAAAATGGGGTCGCTCTAGCGCATCCTTTTCTTCTTCTGTCCTTTCTTCTTTCCCGGCGTTTTCGCCGGGGTCATTTCAACGTCGTTGCTTTCGAGGTCCCGTGCCGATACTTCCGGTTCGTCCTCGGTAGCGTCGATTTTCCTTTTCGTAGCGTCTTCCTTTCGATCCGCACTGGCGACGCTGAATCCTGGAATCTGCAGTTTATTTCCAATTATTTCGGATTCTTTGGGTTTATTGCGGTTTGTTTGGGTTTGTTTGGGTCTGTTTCATTCGAGTCCCAAAGCAAGAATATCGTTGGGTTTTCAAATCGACTAAAAAAGACTAATTGATAAAAAAAAAATTACTGATGAATAAAAAAAAAATATTTAGCTAATTAAAAAATGATAATGATTTTGACGATTCGATGATTTACCTCAGGTTTGACCAGCTTGAAGACGAGTTTCTCGTGCTGGACGTTCGATCTGTCGAGGCTCAATTGGACGACGACAGGATCGAAAGAGCGGAAAACCACGTCGCCGCAAGTCTGAGTCTGTTCATCAGCGTCGTGAACGAACGTCACCGGAGAAGTTTCGCCTTTTTTGCTAAGATAGAGGGTTCCCTCGAGTCCGTATTTCGGTATCAATATCTGAAGGGCGTTCTTTCGAACGAACAGTATGTAGCCGGACTCGTCCTCCACCTTCTCGCGGAAGAACAACTGCAACGGAAATTTGAAAAGATGTTTGGGTTTGTTTGGCTTTGGGTTTGGGTTTGCTAGAGTTCGGGTTTGTTTGGGTTCACTAGAGTTCGGCTTTGTTTGGGTTTGCTAGAGTTCGGGTTTGTTTGGGTTTGGGTTTTCTAGAGTTCGGCTTTGTTTGGGTTTGGGTTTTCTAGAGTTCGGGTTTGTTTGGGTTTTCTAGAGTTCGGGTTTGTTTGGGTTTTCTAGAGTTCGGCTTTGTTTGGGTTTGCTAGAGTTCGGCTTTGTTTGGGTTTGCTAGCGTTCGGCTGTGTTTGGGTTTGTTTGGGTTTGCTAGAGTTCGGCTTTGTTTGGGTTTGCTAGAGTTCGGCTTTGTTTGGGTTTGCTCGAGTTCGGTTTTGTTTGGGTTTTCTAGAGTTCGGGTTTGTTTGGGTTTGCTCGAGTTCGGTTTTGTTTGGGTTTTCTAGAGTTCGGGTTTGTTTGGGTTTGCTAGAGTTCGGCTTTGTTTGGGTTTGCTAGAGTTCGGCTTTGTTTGGGTTTGCTAGAGATCGGCTTTGTTTGGGTTTGCTAGAGTTCGGCTTTGTTTGGGTTCGGCTTTGTTTGAGTTTGTTTGGGTTTTCTAAATTTGAAAAATCGTTTCAATTCGAAGAAAAAAGAATCAAAAATGGCTTCCTCGAAATTCGCCGATTCGCATGCCAGCGTCATCCTGCGGGCAAGTAAAAATAACCGTGGACTCAACCAGAAACGATAAAAAGCTACCGAGCTCAAAAAGCCGGGAAAAAACGTACGTGAGTATTCAACGCGACTGACGCACGCCCTGCGTACTGAGCCATCCGATTCCGATAATTCAAATTGTGACAGAGAGCGTGACTCTTCTTCTTATCCAACAAATCCGGATACGTTGCATCAGCGCCTATGCATACCGCCAACAGACGATGAACGATTATATCGGCGTATCTGAAAAGTATAAATTTTTCATCCTTTCTTGAAAATTCACAAAACATTTTCAAATTCTCTTTGATATGTATTTTTAATTTTCTTCAAGTTTTATTTAAAATATATTTTAAATGTATTTTAAAATATATTTTAAATCTATTTTAAATATATTTTAAAATATATTTTAAATCTATTTTAAATATATTTTAAAATATATTTAAAATCTATTTTAAAATATATTTAAAATAGATTTCAAATATATTTTAAATATATTTTAAATCTATTTTAAAATTGAAAATTAAGTTCATTAATAAAGACTGAAAATATATCTTAATACATGAATGATAAAAGTTTCGAGTTGGTTTTCGATGGTTTGTTTACCTCCTGATGGGCGATGTGAAATGAGTGTAAATCGGGCAGGCCAGACCATAGTGAAAGTATTCCGCGGGTTGAAGCATTCCCGAAACGAAATAGACGGCTTGCATCATACACCGAGTTGCCAAAATTTTCAGCATCGTGTTCAAGAAAGGATTGTCAACTTTGTGCGCTTCCTCCAACGATCGAGCGAGTTCTTTTCCGGTACCCGTTTTTATATCGAAACCCTAAAAACCGAATTATAAGAATAATAAATTACGAAAACCCGGGAGTGCCGGAAATCAACGAAAATTTCGCGTCTCAGAAAGTCATAAAAAAAAAGTAACGAAACGGTTAAAAAAAGTACCTGATGCTTTCCGGCTTTGATCAGAGGATCAAAATTGGCTTGCGGAGGCTCCGGATGCCTCCGGAGCATCGCGCATTCCGGAAACTCTTGAACGATTTTTTGGGCGACCGATATATTAGCAAGCAACATGAATTCCTCCACCATCGAATTCGTGTCGCGCATTTTCTTCGCTTCGACTTCGATCGGATCGTGAGTTTCGCTGTCGACTTGAAAACGAATTTCCGGCGAGGCGAGAACGAGAGCTCTGAAAAGTAGTTTTCATTGAAATCATTTTTCAGAATCGTTACAATTTTTCAAACGATTTTTTTATCGTTTCGTGAAAGTTTTTATTTTAGGCGTTCCTGTTGTTTCAAACAAACCCAAACAAAGCCAAACAAGCCTAAATGAACCCAAACAAATTTATCTCAAACCCGAACAAATTTATCTCAAACCCAAACAAATTTATCTCAAACCCAAACAAATTTATCTCAAACCCAAACAAATTTATCTCAGACCCAAACAAACCCAAACAAACCCAAACAAATTTATCTCAAACCCAAAGAAACCCAAACAAATTTATCTCAAACCCAAAGAAACCCAAACAAATTTATCTCAAACCCAAACAAATTTATCTCAAACCCAAACAAATTGATCTCAAACCCAAAGAAACCCAATCAAATTTATCTCAAACCCAAACAAATTTATCTCAAACCCAAAGAAACCCAAACAAATTTATCTCAAACCCAAACAAACCCAAACAAATTCATCTCAAACCCAAACAAACCCAAACAAATTTATCTCAAACCCAAACAAAATCTTAAACTTAAAAAGACCAAATTACCCATTATCCAAACGTCTACGTTTCATCTTCTTCGCTAGGCTGTTCAACGCTCGCAGCGATTTGGCGATCCCATCCTGCTGCGAATTGTCGTCAATGTTAAGCTGAGCTTCCTCGTAAGTCATCGCACGACGCGATCGTATTATCGACTTGAAGAATTTCGTCCCAACGATATTCGCGTCGTGATCCATTTCCCAAACGCAAGAAAACGCGAATCTCTCCTCGTTTCCTCGAAGCGAGCACAAATTCGAGCTCAGTAATTCTAGAAACGTTGGTAAATTGAGAAATCAATGATTTTCTGATACGAACGATATTTTAGCTTGATAAAACGAAGAAAACATTATTTTTCATCTTTCCTAATAGAAAGATTTTCTGATCAAGCTTTTATCGTCAATGCACACCTGGCACCATGTCTATTCTTTTGTCGACGAGATAAACAGTGGTTGCTCTCGATGCCGCTTCTTCATCAATCGCTGTTCCTGGCCTTATGAAATGCGACACATCCGCTATGTGAACTCCGACTTCCAGATTTCCATTGTCCAAATCACGACAGTGCAACGCGTCGTCAATGTCGGTACAACCCGGTGGATCAACCGAGCATATGTCCAAATGTCGCAAATCTTCTCTTTGGGCGACATCCTATATTTAAAAAAAAAAAAAACAATTTTTCAATTACAACTAAAAACAATCTATCAGCAGAATTACGATAATACGGTAACGAGTATCAACTGTCGAAAATGTGACAGCTGTCAAAAATTCGTTTCTTCCGAAAACTCACAAATTTCTTTCCGGCTCGAAGAAAAATTGGAAAAAAAAATCTCTCATGCGGACGACTAACCGTTATGAATAAAAGTTTCGTCAAGAGTGATATCATCGATCGTGTGTTATCAAAATTCAAAATGTCGAAACGTGGCTCACAAGTTATTGCGATTAATTAATCGACTGTTCAATTCCTCGTTAGGATTGATCGACTCATCGATTGATTAATTTACAGCGCGCTACCAGCGTTGACCCAGCGGAGCTCACTGAAAAAAAGAGCTCCGGCGATATTAAATTTCTTTCTCACGATGGTCAAGAAACCACCGATGTAACAGACGCAGAGAGCGAAAACCAAAAAGTATCCTTGGAAGATTTACCAGCGTTCTGCGAAAAGCTGGAAAAATTTATAAGCTACGTACAAAACGTTCGAGACTTGCGGTTCCTCATCCACGACTATCCGGTGTTCGTTCCATCTTCCGCTACAAAACCCTCGAAATTCCTTCCGCAAGAAATATATTAATCTTTTAAATACATTTACCATCGGTCGCTTCCAGGATCATTAAAAATCGCCTCGACGATGATATCCTCGATCTCAAAGATATCTTGTCGGAAATAAATTCCTGCTTAGCTAATATAAACAAGCAAAAACTGCAACACGATTGCGCAAAGAAAGACAAAATCGCTGTGAAAAAGACCCTCACCAAACTACGAGACGAAGGCAAGATTACTAAAAAAAACTCATTAACCACAAAATCTCTTCGTTAATTGACACGGTTTAACCCAGATTGATTTTACATAAATATATATCTATTTTTTCGTAGAATACAAAGAAATGGAAAAAGTTGTAGCTCTCTACGACAAAACTTTGTTCACCCGATGGGAAGGAGTCAAGACGACGCACAAGCCTGAAATTCTTCACTGTTTGTTAACCGACATAAAGGTTTTGATTTTTCATTTCTTTTCATCAAAGTTTATAAAATTCCAATTGCCTTTCATAATAATGTGGTCAAATTTTTATTCGTTATCAACAAATCAGTATTTTTCAATTACGATTAATAATCGCATATTCCTAAATCGTCAAGAAATTAAAAATACTTTTTTCGAAGATTTTGCCCGAGGATTTTGTAAGAATGATCGAGTGACCATTCTACGCGATACGGATGTCAAAAAATGACCATCTTATCTTCCGTTAAAGTGCAAACAGCTTGCGCTGGAAAATTTGGACACGTTGGTAACGAAGAGATTGGAAAATCTGAAAACATTCTCGCTGTTGAGCGTTAACAAATTGAAAAGTGACCAGGAAAGACCAGCGATGCCTGGACCACTTTTATCCATCTGTTCCGTATCCAACGATAATTCGAATCAGCGAAAATCAAGAATTCCTCTTCCTCCGCCTTTGCCGCCTCCACCGATCTTGCCTTTCAGAAGCAACGCTCGAAATTTATTGTTCCAGCGACAAAGAAGGTAAAAAGTATACGGACTACAATTAACTTCGTTTCGTTTCCCCTACACCCTCAAATGTGTAAGAAATGAATCAAGGACTTTTTGAAAATCAACATAACCTCACAAATCTTCGAAATCTGTTTTTCTGATCGGCAATTCGCAAGGAAAAACTGCGTTTTCAAAACAATGGAAAATCAGTCTCTTTAAAATTAGTAGACGCAAAATTTGACCCTTTTTACGATAACCATAGTTCGATCGTTGGAAAATTGCTTTTTGAAATATTTTGAATCTTCAACTCACGCGTCACGTGACACGAGTTCTAAATATCTTCGAACGACGAATTTGGAATTCGCAGGACCGAAACGGAGGACGAATTCGACGCTCGATGCAGTTTTGTTCAAAACATCGATGATCTACTGAGTATTCCATCTCCGCGTCATCTCATTGTTAGCATCGGCGAAAACGCCAATCCTCAAACTTCGTCACAAATATCCGAAACTCCGAGTTTCAACGACGAATTATTGGCAACGAGTTTGCAAGCGGAAATGCGTGTCGTTCTACAAGTTAGCGATGATTTTTCGCGCTCCGTATGATTTGTAGGTTACTTTTGTACGATTAGTCAATCAATCAGGAATTTGTCTTTTATATATATATAAATAAATATAAATAATTTCACGAGGCATAAAACAACGCTTGTCAAGAAATGACCTTGAATCGGAACGAGTACGAAAATGTCTTATTTTCTTCCAAACTAAATCCGTGAATTGAAACAAGAAAAACACTTTTATATCCAGGCGTTATTCGGTGATCCGGGAAAGCAAAATGGGGACAAACGAGTGATCGAAGATACGACAAACGATTTGAGAAAATTGGACGATCAGCCATCTACCGCTGATAAACAAATTTCAGTCGAGTGACGAATACTCACATTTTCGGTGATGACCCACGGAAGTTTCGGAAGAAAACTGAGAACAGCGTCGGAGAAACGACTGTGAGGCACATCGTGTTCCAAGAGCAAAACTTCGTTCTCGGTATTTTTGTCGCCGACCTCACCGAGAGCGCGTACAAAATGTCCGACCGGATATCGAGAATTTCGTGGCCAAGAATCAATCGCAACGATTATTCTCTGATTAGCGAGAGTCTCCGCTTGTCTCGTTTCCACTCGGACTTTCGGTATTTTACGCTCGGCCGGTACGAACAAATGTCGAACATTCTGAAAATTCGAAATTTCAACTTTCCCGAAACGAAGTGCTACGAGAAGCTCCATTGTTTATTACGCCTCGTCAAATATCGTTTTCGAGCTTGACTGCGCGACGTTTTTTTTTTTTTTAGACTCAGGGTCGATATTGTTATCGCAATTACCCCTTTCACCGGATTTGCTTGCAATATACCGCAATATTGGCGCCATTTTCTTCTTATGATGCCAACTATTTTACCCGTTGGCGTACGATCAATTTTCTTCGATGGCTTTTCGACAACCAAGTCTTTCTCGTCCTCGAGAACGTCACCGGGGTCTTCGTCGTCTTCGTCTTGAAGTACCAAGTCGCTCGGCACTGACCATTCCGCTTCGGGTAATAATTCCAACGCTACGATGTCTCCGTCGACCGCACGGTTTAAACCGATGCGACCTTGAACCAATATCTGAAAATCGAACGATTTATAAATACCAGCGATATCAGCCAAAATACAGAAAACCTCGAAAAACACTTACAAACTTTTCCATCCCTTCGACGTTGACGCTTCCTTCGAGGAAGTTTTCCCTAGAAGCGAGAAAACTTCCTTGCAGTAGTCGACCGTGTTTTATGCCGTCGTGGAGTTCAGCCGGTGTCAAGTGACAAGGAAACAAAGGCTCTCGAGAACCTCCCTCGAGGGCGTAGCTTCGCTTGCACAATTTGTCCAAAAGGAAACCGGAGTTTTCCACAGCGGAGATGTATTCTTCCACTGTTAAGGAAATCATAACGCTGATTTTCATTCTTCACTATTTCGCTTTTTCGTTTCAAAGATATTTGAATATTTTACTGACTCGTCGCTGCGGGAATGCCTTCCACGATACATTTCGCTTTATTATCAGCATCGTCCGTCAACAATACTACTTTGATGGCGTTCTTCTTTCCCGTACTCAAATGATCGTTGTACCATTTCGTGGCGACGCGGATCGCCCTGTCGTTGCGATCGTTCGTGCTCTCGCCCGATACCCGCTCGACATACGTTTCTCTGCGAAAGTAATGTTTCGGAAAAATAATATCGAAACGTCGAACTTTAGGATAATTATTACAAAAAATTATGAATGGAAATAAAATTGGATGGAATTACTTGTGATGCTCGTTAACGAAAACGTAAAATCTTCTCTGCGGATTCGCCAGAATATCCTTCAATTTCTTGTAAACGTTGGAACTTCTGTGACGCACTTCTTCCACTACCGTTTGCGTGATTATAACGTTTTTAATGACGTCTTCCTCCAAAACATGTATCTGCATCGTTATTGGAGGTCAAATAGAACACGTTTATAAATTAGCTCAAATATCGAAAAAAGAGTTTCCCAGATAGCCAAGCGTGCCATTGGTACGGCGTTATCGGAACGGTGGAGGTACGGCGTTACCGGTACGGTGGAGGTACGGCGTTACCGGTACGGTGGAGGTACGGTGGAGGTACGGTGGAGGTACGGCTGAGGTACGGTGGAGGTACGGTGGAGGTACGGTGGAGGTACGGTGGAAGTACGGCGGAAGTACGGTGGAGGTACGGTGGAGGTACGGTAGAGGTACGGTGGAGGTACGGTGGAGGTACATTTGCGGTACGGCGTACCGGTACGCCGTACTCCACATTTGCGGTACATTTGCGGTACTTGGCTATCTGGGTTTGGAGAAAATATGTTTGAAGAGGACTACTCGCCTGATCCAAAACTACATTGGTGTCGAGAAGCAAATAGTGAGGGAACGGAAACAGGGAACTCTTGGCTCCTGGATCATCCGCTGATAGAACGATCGCGCTTGGTCTCTGTGAGCACGATTCGCAGATTTCGGAACCGCACCATATATCATCTCGGAGATAATGTTCCCGGACGACCTGGAGTAACGTATGAAACCACATGTATAACCTCAAAAAAACAATTTTGCATTCTTCGTTCGCGCTCTACTTTTAAATAATGGAATCTATAATACCTTGAATATATTTCCGCCTTTTGTCTTCCTGAAGAATGTTTTCGACGTTAACATTGTTGATGAAATATTCGGCGGACCAACAATAATACTCAAATCAAGGTGCAGGAACACATCGCACACGCGCACTACTGGAGCACACACGGGGTTCTCACAGGACAACTAACGCTGCGAGTGGCAGATTAGGGAAGTAAAATCATCCACCACCCCTTCCACCAACGCTTACCAACGTGGAAGCGTTCACTCTCCATTTCTAGGGAAAAATGTCAAAGAAATATTCTACAAAAGTTTTTTTCCATTTTCCCAGTCTAATTTTGTAATTTTGTAAAAAACTCGGGCATATTCGTAATCAGCAGAAAATTTCCGATTAAATAGACGCTTTTAAGAGTTTAAAAACGAAAAAAAAAATTTTGACTTCTCCGGCCACTTTTCCGAAATCTCAAAAATCACGATATTTCAAAAGGTCGTAGTGTGAGCTTCTCGTATGCTATGGAGTTTTATTGCGTGTGTTTGGAAAAGGTTTTTGCCTGACTTAAATAATGGCGTTGGATTCGTATCGATATCTCTTGTAGTTTCTCCGGAAAGTCCAGTTGAAAAATCGGAAAAATAGAGGCAAAGGGGTATGTATGGAAAAATTGGAAAAAATTGATCGTCCAACTTTGAAATTCTGTCAAAAATCGAAAAATCATCGGATTTGAATTTTTAAAAAAGCATTTTGAAGAGAAAATCATAACGAAGAGATTGAGCATAGAGTGGAGTGGAGGAACACTCCATTCAACGATTCGTAAAAAAAAGTCCGACTCGGGAAGGTTTGAATAAATGGGTACTTTTTCCGTTGCGACTTCTGGCGACCAATCGCAGTCCATCGTTCAGTTCACCATGTCGAGCCGTGATTGGTCGCCAGAAGCCCCAGTGGAAAACGGAACTATTACGAATTCACCGTTATTTGTGCCCAATCCAATTCTAATGAGACTTCATCGACTGAGAAGAATATGGTAGTGTTTGGTATTCTTTCCCGGGCGTTTGGTAGTCGGTCACGACATTATCCGATCGCTTAATACTTATGGATCCAAAGTGCAGAGTCGTGATTGGTTACTCGCGAATGCTTTAATAAAATGGCCGCTTGGCGCTAGTGCGGTGCGGTGGGTGCTGCCCTCGTGAACCACTTGACAATCATGATTTTTCCAAAAACGGTTAACTACCAAACGATATAAATGCGCTACCAAACGACTACCAAACGATTAGTAAAAAAAAAGCTGATTAATCAAAGTGGCGCGGCTAACTTCGAGGAGGTTAAAAAGAGTCGTAGGTACGAATGTACGAACGTGTACGTTTTCTGATCCCGGAATGTACGAGGGTGCTTCCGAAGCGCCACATCACACCACAGAGGGCGTTTCAATCCCGAACTAAAATTCAGCCTTCGTAAGTATATCGTATACACGCTTCTTCTCCATTTCGATCGAACCAGAAAACCCATTCGAGGTTAAGTACGACGAGGGGCCAAAAGAAACAAAATAAAGATAAAAAAAATAAATAAAAAAAACTACGATATAGAGGACACCTGGGAATTTACGGATATGCAATCGCAAAGGAAAGTGTTCGCTGCTGTAAAAGAATGTCTTATTCTTGCGATAAATCAATTTCTCGTATATCCCTCGGTGCAGAGTATACTTCTTCTCAGCATTCGTTCTACGTGTAGTGGATACGTGAAAAATTGATTCGTACAAGTTTCTCCAACCGTATCAGGGTTCTGGTTGATCGAACGCTTTCAGACCCTCAAAGAACAAAGTTTAACCTCTCGACTCGACTCGTGCGGTCCAGTAACCAAAATCTTTTGTTTTTTTTTTGGAAATAGTTATCGTTTTTTGAATTGGTTATAATTTAAACAATACGTAAAAACAGTAATTATTCTTAAATAAATATTAATTACTTATCAATAATATGAATTATTAATAAAAATATAAATATCGTAAAACCGTTAAAAAAGTGGTATTCTAACCTAAAATATTCCCGTTCGAGTTACTTTTTCAAACAGTAAACAAAACGAATAAAAAAAATTTAATTGAAAAAAGTGGTTCGAAGAAAAAATCTCGAATTTCGTCACTTTTGAAAATGATGAATTGAAACTTTTGGTATCGTTTTTGAAAAGTAAAACGCAACGAAAAGTGAAAAGAGGATTTTTTGAAAACACGAAATTGGAGTTTGTTTGGGTTTGTATGGGTTTGTGAAAAGAGGATTTTTTGAAAACACGAAATTGGAGTTTGTTTGGGTTTGTGACAAAAGGATTTTTTGGAAACACGAAATTGGAGTTTGTTTTGGTTTGTTTGGGTTTGTGAAAAAAGGATTTTTTGGAAACACGAAATTGGAGTTCCCCTTAATGAATTATCTTCCAAACCCAAACAAACCCAAACATATACATATATATTTATATATCTGCTTTATACGTGGAAGCATGTAAAAATATCGTATTCTTTGCGTGTTCCGTTTCCGATATAACCGTATACACGGGATACTTTCTCAGCGGGCGATTCTCGCGCTCTCGGCGGAGCACTTTTTACGCCTGTCAATTTTTATTTCTCCGGAGTATAGTCCCTTTCATAGGTATGACGTATACACTCCGTATATCTATACTTCGCGACATAACCTCAAATTCGATTTACCAGGAACGATTTTTACGCGAGGGAAAGATAGAAACGTAATCCACTGGTCGAACGACAGTTTAGCATATAAAAAAAAAAATGGGAGAAGAAAAAAGAAGAAAAAAAAAGAAAAAGGTCTTTGAAGACAGTCAACTTTTATTCTCGAGTGCACGTTCTATTGTAACGTTCGAGTGAAGAAACGAGTGCATTTATCCTCACGATCCCATTTTCATAGAAACGTACGTCTACGTATGGAAAAAAAGGGGAAAAATCCTTCCGGGAGAAAGTATTTTTTGTTACGGGTGAATAATAAAAAAAATTCATTAAGGGGGAACTCTACGTTGGCGGGTAAAAAACACATTTTTTTTGGTTTGGGTTCGTTGCAGTTTGTAGATTGAAAAATATGTTTGGGTTTGTTTGGGTTTGGACTTCTTTGGTTATGATTTTACTTTTATGAGTTTACTTTCGGTTTTGTTTGGGTTTGCGTTTGTTTAGGTTCGATTTTGTTTGGGTTTGGGTTTCTTTTCGTTCGACTTTGTTTGGGTTTGAGTTTTGTTTATTTTCGTTTTTGCTTGGGTTTGTTTGGGTTTGTTTACGTTTGTTTTCGTTTGGGTTTGGGTTTGTTTACTTTCGATTTTGTTTGGGGTTGGGTTTGTTTACTTTCGATTTTGGTTGGGTTTGGGTTTGTTTACTTTCGATTTTGTT
>JAPYZJ010003152.1:0-23268 GCA_030522765.1 Ophioninae sp. B BG-2022a | reverse complement strand
GGACCTTATGGCGAAAAAAAAATAATTTAGCTAAGTTTTAAACCAATTTTTCTGCACCTTTCTCTTAAGGTGCCCGCTTTGGGCCCATCTCCCCTACATTCCAATTTTTCTTCCATCAGAAGACAGAATATTTTTGCACTTTTTCCTGGTGGTATCGTACCAGCTCTAACATCGAGTGGATTACTTACATACCTATAGACATAAGAGACTGAAGGGCAGAAATTTACGACAAAAATTCCTTCCTGAGTTCTGACTGAAAAAACGGCACTTGACTCTCGGTGATTTCAAACCCACTGTAAGGAGACGACTTTTTCCGTTACTTCAAGGATCTTTCGTCGTGGCTCTTTGTTCAGTCGGATCGCTCACCAGTCCGTACATAATGAAGATCGACAGTATGCATTTTCGAAGAAGGAGAAACGGCTTGAATGATAACCGAACTGGAAAATCGCAGTAGTTCTGATGTTTGCCTTGTTTGGGTAGTCCTGAACCGTTAACTACTTTATTTATTATTTTAAATAACATAAAATAAGTAAATGAAAAAGTTATAATGAAAGAATCATGAGTCATCTTTCAAAGGGTTCGATCAATGCTTACCCCGCTGAGAAATTCCAGAACTGTTGCCTTCTTTATTTCCGGTTTAAAATGATATTAATATTATGAAATCATTTAATTATTTAATTATTAAATTAAATGATGTTAATATTATAAATGATATAAATATTATTAAATTGATGTTATTGAAAAATGATATTAATATTATCAAATAATTAAAATAGTTAATAGAAAAGTTATCATAATTCACGATTAATGAAGTTATGAAGAAGGTATCGCAATTCATCTTTCAACGGGATGAAGGTAGATACCCGGTCATAATGTACATGGAGAGCACATTAAACGAAAGTGTCTCGTTAAATTTTCATTAAACGGTTGCTCGGATCGTCTCAGGCCCCCCAAGAACAGTGTATGACCCTCCATTAATTTTCCTTGATATCAAAGTGCCTCCTCGATCGATAGTATATTCCAGGAGACACAATTTCCCACCCTTATCAATTTACAAATTTTATAAGCTTATTTCGATATTTTAAAAATTATATATTTCATAACAAGGAAGTGGCTACAGTGTTAGAGCGAGATGATAATCGTTCCACGTGGCAAAGGGTCCGTAACGATGTCAATGAGAAAATCTTATTAAGAAATGTCGCGGTGAGTACGGGGGACGCATGTACGGATAAAAGTAGTGGCTTCTAAGCAGGTGGTTAAAATGGAATTTCTAATGAAACAAAATTATTAATTTTCAAAGTTTACCCTGGAGAAGTACAGAGAAGGAAAGGAACTGGAGATTCCTTCTAGCCCGATGTAGCTGCCCCAGGGAACGTCTATTCGAGTGTTTTCTCAGCTGCAATTCCTCCGCGAACTTTATTCCCTCCGATCCCAGGGCGAGCTCCGCGGTGAAACATACTACATTCTTGATAAGAAAAACCGTTGAGAAATAGAAGGCGCGAACTTCAGCGTCTTTTTTTCCTTTCCTCTTTCACCATTGTTTGCATTCTTTTCCCCCACTTTTTTTATTCGCAAGTTCTCCCTTGTATCGCGTATCACGAATATTGAGATTATACTCGAGACGAGACGGAACTTGGCTGGGCTATGTACGTTAACAGTTGCCTCGATGTGTGCGTACGTGCATGATGAACGGTTGCACTGGAAGTCAACACTCGCAAAGTTGCTTTTTAGCCTCCAACGAACCTGTGGTTTTATATTATCCTCATCTATGCTCATTTTCTCTCTTTATTTTTCATCAAGATTCACTTGCGCGGTGCACGCTGATTTTTCAAAACTCAACCGAAAAAAAACACGATGGATTACACTTTGCCAAGCCTTGGAGAAAGGTGTTCATCATGATGAATGAAAGTGCTTTATCGAAGCACGAACGAAAAAAGTCGAAAGTATCAAACGTTCTGTAGCCTTCCCTAATAGCCATAGCGACACGTGCGATCGTTGGTTGTCAGCTTACACTGCCCCCCGCGCATCAGTTCAATCCCAGGGGCCGCGGTAATTTGTTAATTAACTAATCATCAAGAAGTACATTTTTCTTGACGTTCGACTGGATAGAAACTCGAATCTTAAGTTAAACTTAATTAGAAAACTTATTATTATTGTACTACAACTTGGAATTGAATAATTTAATTTATTCATTTGTTGTTTTTCATCGTATTTATAGCATTGGGAAAAACTAATATGGTGTGACTTTTTACCCACGCCTTATTACTTTCGCCCTCACCATGGGGTCGAAAGTAACAATCTCCAATATTTTTCTGCAGCTTTATAACAATCAGAAACCGAAGTATATTAGATAAAATTATAAAGCACATGTTTAGATCATAAACGAAAGTTTAATATAGCTATATTTATTTTATCACAAATGTTACAATTGACGAAAAATTGGGCGTGGAGTACAAACTGTTACTTCTGTCTCCGGTCTTCCCTACTCTATTGGGCATCCAACAGAGATTGGGAATTTAGAAAATTCTACAGGTTTCTTTACAAATACATACGTGAATCTGTATATCGAGTTGTTTGTCATGCAAATGAGTACAGGCTAGAGTACAATGAACAGCAACCAAGCTCTATTTGTCAAATCAGACCGAACACAACAAAGATGATATTGGACAGTGGATTTACAATCAAAGGGGTTGATTACTGCGTTGTTTTGAAAAATACTTTGCATATGGAATCACGAGCAGCTTAACGGAAATTCCGAAATAATGGACTGTGGAAGTGACTCAACAATGGGATATCGAGAGGAAAGTCTAACAACGTTGTGGTTGGACATGATCGTGTCTACTCTGTCAAATCTTTTCAACCACGCTGGGTACTTATGCCTGCATTCACATTTTCACTATTTTCGCTATAACGACTTCCAACGAGAAAATCCGTAACCCGAGCGTGACTTTCCGATCGGGGATTACACAATGGGGAAGTGACGCGCGTTTAACTTGCACCAAACTTATCGGCAGTTCGTTTAGCTCCGCAAGAATAAACGCAATCCATTGTGTAATGCATCACAATGGTTGCGCTTAAGACCGTTCAGCTCTGAGTTCCAGTAGCTATCAGTTGTTCGATGCAGACAGTGCGAATACAAGGAAGAAACAAATTTATAGAGGCAAAATGAATTTTCATAATTAATGCCAGCTGTGCTGATAACATTTATTTTTTATTGTATTTTATTTTTATCGAACGTTTTTTTAAGAATCATAGACAGGTTCTCAACGATTAAAAAACGGTGCAAAAGGAGGTTTGTAAAGTTTGCAATTTCCAGTAGTCGATAATTACTTTTCGTTAATTATTTCAATTATCGTTAATTTTTTTTTTTCTATTTCTGTCGATCCAATTTTTCGACAAAGCCTGAGCGGTCTTCAACATGAGTTGTCCACCAGGCCTAAGTAAAGGCCAGAAAAAGTTAGACAGTGCGACGTTGAGCCCTCTAGTGGGATCGGAACGGGGGCAGGGGAGGAAAGGTGCTAGAGCGAAGTAAAGGAAGGACCGAGAAAGATCCTCGTGTAATGAACTTGAAGCTTCGAAGATAAGATTGGTAAATCCTGTGCGCCCGAGCGTACGCAGCTGCGCGAAGATACGATGAAACTTCGGGGATTTCAAGAGAGCTCGAACTTTCCGGGCGTCCCTTCTTCAGCCGAATTCTCATCTTGTGGTCGAGTCCCTCACACCTTATCGCTATGAATACTGGCTGATTGTGGACCGCCTATTCAATTATTGATAACATTCAATAGAATTGGAGAACATAGCATCAAATTGTTAATACTTTGATTTTAATTAAAAAAAAATACGGTAGAGAAGAAAAGAAGAATTCATGATGCAAAGTGGGGAAAATAACTAAAAATGTTAGCTAGAATCTAAATTACTAAAATATTTTAGTAATTTAATTTAATTTAATTTAGTAATTTAGTAATTTTGTAATTTTGTAATTTTGTAATTTTGTAATTTAGTAATTTAGAAATTCCGAAATTTAACAATTTTGTAATTTTGTAATTTAGTAATTTAGAAATTCAGAAATTTAACAATTTAGTAATTTAGTAATTTAGTAATATTTTAGTAATTTAATTTTTAAACCCACTAGAAACTGTGGGTTTTTCTTTATTTTTCTCATGCTCATCTCTTAAGCCTGACGACCCTTCGAATTGCTAAGTATGCGCACTTGACCCGTATGATTCTTAAGTTTAATTCCTTTTTCCATCGATCACTCTTGATTCCCTGTTAGAAGTGTTTCCGCGATCGCAGTTCACCCGCGTTTCCGAATGTTACGAAAATACTTTTCACACACGGTGATGTACTCAGCATGGGAAACATAAAAAAAAATACGGATAGTAGATCCCCTGGTTACCTTTATACTTTTCTCTTCAGCGTTCTCTGCAAGGTTGCAGGCTCGAGAAAACTTCGAATGCTTTGGGATACAAAAGATGTGAGGGCCTTTTGTGAGCGAATTAAATCGCAACCAACAGAGTATTTCAAAGGGTCTGAATTAAACGCTTTCATGGGGGTTCCAACAGCAATCGCTTGAATACCTCTGCCTCGAGAGTTTACGGTTTCGATAAATCGAATATATTCTCATTTGCAGTAAAAAAAATACGTCATTCAAGATCTATTTAGATATATTTTCGATTGAAAATGTAAATTGAATTATAAATATTGGCACAAACAGCAGGATTTGATTACGTAATTGTTTAGATTACAGGATTTGATTACATAATTGATTACACAATGTTTCAACAATCAAACTACTGATTAATCGATAACTGATCGATAACTAATAAAAATTATTGCATAATCGAACTATCTTCAACCCATATATTGATCAACGTTCCTCGAAAAAAAAAAAACGAAACCTCCCATAAAATGAAACAGTGCAGAATTCGTCTCTTCAGGATCCCTACACTTAAACACGTCACCCAAAAAGATACGGTAGGTTTTATTTATCATATACATAGCCATAAAGCGAATCCTGTGCATATACCGATAATCATCGATTTTTCCATCCCCCATAGGAAGATCCCTGTGATTCGATGCCTATGAATCGTCGTGCAGTCAACGCGACATAAAAAAAAAAGGAATAAAAGAGAAACCTTACCCTCGCGATACTTCGGCAGTCTATCGAATTTAGTTCCGTTATATATACCGCACACTTGTGAGCGTTCACGCATCGTAGGATTCTATGCTTCACGGGGAAACGTCATAAATCACAAGGAACGATCGTATTACCTATAGATGGACGTACTATCGGATGTACACGTGTATCAATGCTGGAGTGATGGGGTACGCTGAAGCGTTCGTCGATCCACGAAAAAAAATAAGGTGTGGGCGTGAGAAAAGAGCAATGGTGAAGGGCGTTGATTAAGGGCTATGCAATGGATATACAGGGTTACTGATAACTCGACGTATTCCTTGCAGGACATCACAGTAGAGTTAAAATGCAGCAAATTAAGCCGCCAAATGTTCTACCGAAGTTCAGTAGTTTTTGATTTTCGGCGCGATTGTACTGAAATTTAAGTTTTTATCATAGTTGATGCCATAGCAAATCTTTGTTAATAATTAAAAGTTCAAAAATGACTAAAACTTGACTAGCAGACCATTAATCAAACAATATTATTTTTTGTAATTTTTGCCATTGCTTAATAAAAAATATTGTCTAGTGCAAAAAAAAATACTACGCCTGATGTACAAATTACTAAGAAAATATCCTTGTCTTACTAGCTATCTTTTGATTTAGTACAGGAAGGAGTGCATTTCATAAAAAGGTCAGAAAATCATTTAAAACAATTTCGTTAATATTATTAGTAGTTTTAATCAATATCAATGTTCAATGTCAAAATCTAACGTAACTAAAAAACCACTGAACTTCGGTAGAACATTTGGTTGCTCAATTTATTGCATTTTAACTCTACTATGACGTCCTGCAAGGAATACGTCGAGTTACCAGTAACCCTGTATACTTTTAAGAAAAAAAAAGAACAAAAAATCGTGGACGTACAAACGGAGGGAAGAAAAGTAGCCTGACCGCGTAACGAACACGGGCTCAAGTTGGGGCTGCAAAAGTTTTGCTCAGCCTTCACGCTTGTGGGGAATTGAAGGAGGCAATATGATCGCTACGTGTATGCGGGTAGCTTGTATAATACGCAGGATTGGCAAACTGCCTGATTGTAGAATGGTATATCCCTCTTCCCGTGTTGATCGTGCCTAATCACTGCCGAGTGCATGTACTAGTCATGTTTGACCGTAATTACCCTATTTACTACGCGTTCCTGTCCTGCTGCTAATCTACTAACCGCGTCTGACTTGTACAGCCACTTTCCACTACCCTATCCCTCGTCGTTATGTCCAATACATAGGCACGTATTGCTCCTGCTGGTTCCTCTAATTCTCCATCCCTCTCTTCCTCTCTCTCCCTTATCACTCCTCTTTGCCTCGCTCCCTTCCTGATTTTCTTTCCAGCTTTCACCCCCTTAAGCCATTTCTCTCTCTCTCTCTACTCGAGAATACATATCCCATGCGCAACAACTCCTCGTAATCAGAAATCGCGTCCAGAATCCAGGTAGCAATCGTTAACGACGGATCGAGAGGCTACGAGGGAATGCTACACTCGTTGAGATGATAGGCATACTGATAAGGCATTACAGTGAACTTTGATTGCGTTTGATAGTTGAAAGTACGGAAAAATCAGTTTTCTTTCAATGCCATAAAAAAATCCGTAAATTTAAAAATCCGTGAGCCATAAAATTAAAATTACCCACACTTTTTTTTACAATTTTAACTTTTGACTTTTACTGTCAAAGGTTTCTTTTTAGGATTCATGGCAGAGAGTTGCTATTAGTGAATATTAAGATACATTTCAGATTGCTGGAAAAGAAAGTTAAAAAATGAAAGAAATATAAAAAAAGTAATAGTTTTTAAATAAAAAATAGTTCGCGATAAGAATGTAAAAAAATCGTTGGTTTTAAATGATACGGTAGACCGCAATCATAACGCCCGGCAAGGAAAAAATTTTGCGCCGTGACCTGCGCAACATCAAACGTTGTTTACATTTTTTAATAGAAAACTTTGAAAAATATTAATATATTGCTCTAAATATAGAAATATGACAGTGAAGTACTATAACTATTGGACTCTATCTTTTCTCTAAATTTAATTCCTAGATAATCACTTTGAAAATAGGCGGTCTCTATCATTGCGTATTAACAAGCGTTTATTTTACTTGACTTCCGGTGAGATTCGAAACGGAAAATCAATAGGTCGGCCACTTCTCGATTACTCATTGTTCGACACTCAAAATGTTGCAAACATGCATCTAAGAGGTGACAATGCATAACTCAACTTGAAAAAAAGGAATAGCCATAAAATCTTTAAAATTAAATATTTAAACATAATATATTTATGTTCTATATCAAAACAAACCTAAAACAAGTAGCTCTTATTTTATGCACTAACAAGTAGACCATTTTTTTTACCATGTCACGTACATGTGACCATGAAAAAAGCTTCAGGTGCTCAAAATTTAGATATTAATCTTTAGTTTACATAAATCCTTTAAAAAATCAACTATATTCAATTGACTATAAAACAACCTTCGATTTTTTTCAAAATAAAAATCGAGAATCAGAGTAATAATTGATTTAATTAATATTGTGCCAAATTGAGTACGGTTAATGGAAATTAATTCATCGAATTTATTAAACATATAAAAAATGTTACGCTCCAAGATTGTATGCCTCGTCAGATGAAGGTAACGCGGCAAAAATAATTTGTCTCCTTTCTAGTACAAAAAATACAACCAAAAAATAGTTTTTTTTACTTCCAAAGTATTTTAATCAAAGTATCGATATATTTAATTTTTCTAATGTCCGGTAGTTTATTTCTTGACTTTCAATTAATATTAATGAAAAATTACGATCGTAAATTACAACATACCTCACTATCGAAGCATCCGGTGTTCAATGACGATTGATTATCGAAGACATTCGTTGATATTTAAAATTATTTTCCGCACCATCACTTTTTCGTCCACAAAACGCGAATTGCGTTCGTTAAACTCGCTCTCTTCCTCACTCTCTCCCTCTCTCTCGGTCTAATATTTAATCATCTCGAAACACTTTGGCGTTTATCTCATAATTAAGTAATTCAATCGTTTCATCGTTAACGCGCACACACTCGAAATCGCAGCGTTTTACATCGTAGTTTTTTTAACGGACTTTTCCACTGTGGTGTTCACGATGCATCGCTGGATCGCTTCACGCGAATTACTTTTTCGACCAACATTTGTTCGCCCCTAAAATCCAATAAAGCCGTTGCACCAAGTTACAAACTGCACATCCGTGAATGATTGGTAATCCACGTACGATCGTTCCTCCGATTACGAAGCTGCGAGAAAACTTTTCCTTTTCAACGTTATTCAACTGACACAACTCCCTAGATTTTCCCGTCGTTTTTTTTGCTTCTTTTTTTTTGGTAATTATAAATTTTTCCGTTTAAAAAAGTATTGGACAATTTAATGAAAAGTGGGGAAGCAATCCTTGAAAAGGTCGTGTATACTATCAACTGTCTGTTCGTACCACGGATGGAAAAGATTCGAACATTTGACCTCAACGTTTTATTGAAAAATTCCTTCCGGAGAATGAGTTTTTGGATCAGCGTTTTCATACGCGGTGTAACCGAGATCGTCGAAGTTCCTGCTCTATAGATGATACGCTTGCGGGAACATCTCCCTCGCACGTTCCACTTTATCGCCACTCAAACCGGATAGTCAGTGGCCAAAGCTTACCGCCAGGGCTCGCTCCTCAGAACTATAATATATACGAGAGGAAGCATGAATAAAGAATCTATATAGTCTACGACGTGGATATATAACGACAAACGAGAGATACACATTTTATTCCCTTTTTTTGTGGCGGTTGTGGAGTTCAAGGAATATCGTAGAAAAGGTTTCTTTATCGTCCTCATTTATTCAGTCTTCCTCTGTACGTACTTTTTTTTATCGATAACATCATAAGTTCGATCAATATCCTCTCAACGAATAAACGACTGATTTTTATTTTATTTTCTACGACACCTGCCGAGTGTTCTAATTCATAGCTGAGAAATTCTGTGCTTAGCAGATTTGAAAACTAATTTTTTTATTACGTGAAATGAATTGGTAATTAATTTTGTTTAATCGTAGGGAAAAAATCGTGTTTTATCATTTTTACTACATTTTGGTGTCATCGCCCAATTTTATTTCAATTTTATTTCTAACTCAGTTTTTCGAAAGTTTGAACGTAATCCATATTCTCCAATCTAATCAAAAATTGATATTCTTCACTTCTGGCTCGTTCTGATTTCACCATAAATTTTTCTCGAAAAAAAAATAAAAGAAAAGTTGAGTGTATACGCGAACGAAACATTTTATTTTATCGCTTCGTTCATACGGCCATAAAATAGGGCGCATCACAAGCCATGTGCCACCACAAATATAAATTAACTTGATCCTACCGATGATGGAATCAACGAGTACGATACGGGATATCAGCTTACACACGTAACGATTTAACGACTCGGCAATATCGTTCCTCTCTTTCGCCTGATAAATCAACAGCTTCGAATAATTTTGCACTGATGTAGATTACTCAAATGACTAACAGTCGCGATCTCAATATTCTCGTTTGATCGCGATAGTCAGTCATACAATACTTCAATAATTTTCATTTATCATCAATTCGATAATTTATCAATAATTGTATATAATTCAATATTAATTTAATATTATTGATATCATCAATATTTTCATCAACGATTAAATAATTTATTCATAATTTTTTTAATACACATTTAATAATTCATCAAATTGAGCATTAAATCAATAATGAAATAATTTTTCGTTTGCTTAATTAGAGCTTCCCGGGCTTGGTCGATGCGAGTTGATGGGGAATACCGAATTATCGTATCGATTGAATTCATTCACGCAATGTCCGATTAGTGGATTATACATTTTCTTCTTCACATTCAATTATATTCGGTCCAATTAAAACTCGAAAAGAGAATGGCTAATACTATCTCGTTACAGTTTTTCCCTTTGTTCACGAGTGATCACGACATTTTCGTTTTTATTTTATTTTTTCCCGAAGTAGATTGATGTTTTTTATCGATGATACCGAAGTTAACATTGAAAGAATTGCAAGGTTACGCGATGAAGAGATTAAAAGCTTCTAAAAAATATCTAAGAAAAAGGTGAAGATTTTTAAATCAATTTTCATAAATTTTCATTCTTTTTTCAATCAAATTTCGGCGTTTTTCATTTTCGGCAATATTTTTTATTTTTCCAACGAACAAACTCGGAAAACGAAATTAAGCGCGATACATACACGGAAATTAGATTTCACCGTCCGAAGTTGCCACGAGCATTATCCGCGAACTTTGAAATAATCGAAGAAAAACAATTCGCCCCGTTCGGTGTATTCCGTTGGAGATATCGTGAAAAAAATCGATGTGCGTGAAGAAAATTAAGAGAAGAAAAAAAACGATGATAAAACAACGCACCTTCCATCAACGAAATATCACTTTTTATCAGAGAGCCGTAAATAGAAAAATAAATCATCGGCATCAACCGTAATACGATTATCCGAGGAGCGAGAGTGCAGACATCGTTTAACGGCACGATAGTCTCTCGAGATCCTTGCTCTTCGGTGGGCACTTTTTTTTTTTCTTCTCTCCCTACGTCCTTATCCTGCGGGTATGAAGGAAACACCAGAGGCGCTCGGTGTACAAGGGAAAACACTCGGGCCTCGTGAATCACCCCTTTTATCAGTTAAATAGGACAATGATAAGAGCGCCAACAAGCTCCATTCGCCGCGAACCATTTTTATTCTCCTTACATATTTTCACTGTTTACGACGTGACACCCGACAAAAGTTACTTTCACCGCAGCGCTTCCTACTAATAAAATTTTTCCTTGACGCAAATTCTTCTCACCCCTTTCTGCAGAAAATCACTTGAATTTTTCACACAACTCGCAAAATCGAAACCTCGAATTTTGCTAGGAATTTTTTTTTTCAAAAAGCCTCTCCACCCGATTCGCTCATTTTTGAAAAAAACTTTTCCGCAAAATCATAAAGAAAAAAAAACCGGGTGCCGATGTATTTTCGGATAAACTCGCGACGACGAATTCTTGTCGCCGGCTCTTTGGACACGAAACGGTTACAGGAAGAATCACGTGGAATGAGGCAAAGCGTTGAGCCCGAGGCAACTTGCCGGTGATACCGAATCCGCGCGCACTATTTACCGGATCGTCAAAGAGGCACCCGATGTGCAGGTAATATCACGGTGAGATCGAAGCATTATACCGGAAGTGATAAAAATATGAATTAAAGGATCGTAAATAGTTGGAATTTCATGAAATCTATTGGAGCTTGATTGGAGTCGATTTCCGTCGTGTTAGCCTGACGACGAATCCGTCATTTATTTTCACCAGGTCGTTGGTAATAAACAAACCCAAACACGTATAGCTCTTCTCGTACCAATGGCAATTCCAGTTATTTCAAATCCCTGAATGTAAAAACCAACACGAAATATTTTACTCCTCAATTATAACTAACAATCAGTCTGCCAATGAATTATTATAAGGCGTCCGGAGTCGATTATTTATCAATCTTATCTCATCGCAAACACCAATAATTTTTTTTCTTACTTTGTAATTAATTATTATGAATTAATCCGTTTTGGTTATTACAATCGTTGAGCGATTAAGAAGCGTGGTTTAATCGAACGCGAGAACACGAATGTCGAAGTGAATAGTGCGATGTTCAAACAATCCGCGTGTGATTACGATTGAAAGGGTAAACTGCATATGTACCGACGATCTCGTATGATAATTCGCCAGTGGTTGTTTGTTGATGATGGCTAGGTGGTTTGATGGGTCAGAGCGCTTGGAGAACCGCGGGTTCGGAGTACCGTGCCAGTACTGGAACTGAAGTTTGACATGGAGTAGTACCATGGCCGAGACGGGAGGGTGGTGGTAACGCCGGTCGCGCGTTGACGAGAGCTAGTGGCTCTCTCGTCTCTGCCAACCTGGAGGAAAGAGGGAGTCTGCATGTGAGAGAAAGAGAGAAGAATAGAGAGGGAGAAAACGTCGCGCAAGCGCGTCCACCCTGGCACAACCCCTGCCCATATACACACATATATATATATTTATATCGATATATGTGTGCCTGTATATTAAATACGATATATATTCCAAGAGCACACACAACTCCAGAGCTATAACATCACGTACCATCTCATACGGTTTTCCAGAGGAGGCTGAACGGGTTGGCCATCCCTTGCGATGTTTTTTTTCCCCTCAAACTCCCTCTTCGTTTTCTTTACCTTTATTTCCCATCTCCCTCACGTTCTTTTTTCCTCCATCCAACCACCCACTAGACCTCTTCCCTACTCCGCCTGATTTTCACTCGTCTATGTTAGTCGCCACGAAAAACTTTCCATTTCCGAGTTTTTCCGACTTTCCAACCCCCCAAACTCACCCAACCCATCTTACGTTGGAGTGTAACTTTCGAGGAGATAAAGGTCCAACCTTGGCGTCCAAAGAAAGGATCCGAGTCTTTCGAAAGTATTTTCTCACCGTCATCCCTCTCGCCTCTTTTTTTATCCTACTCGCATCCGTTTGCATCGATACCTACCGATTTTTGAGAAATATTCATCCCGCGAACGCCGATGGAAAAGTTCCTATTTCGCATTTGTCGTGAATGGGTGGCACGCTGAGTTCTGGGATAAACTCGAAACTCCAGAACTTACCGCACTACCGTCTGTATTTTAACTTCGAGTCGAATATTTCGTAGTCTCTTTGTTAGAGATCTGTATATTCACACCAGCATACAGATATATCCATATGTATATATATATATTATTTTATATGCACAGTTTGTCATCCGATGCTCTGGAATTTTCCGCTGGAAAGTAATGAAGCGTCGGAGCACTGAGGCAGTTTCGTTTCCGCCGCAAATCTCGACTTTTTATATGAACCTTTCTATGGCAAGTGCAGATTGGTATCCAGATTCAATGATATCTAATTAATTTTTTACGAATCATAAATGCACGATCGGAAGCTGAAAATTCAAGTAGATTTTCATGGTGAATCGAAGATACTATTTATACAGAATCGTAGGCAAAGTGAATATCTATTTCTTATATAATCTTACTGGAAAGTACTTTTTTTTTCTCGTGACCTGTTATGAATGTTTTCATCGTCACATTTTTTTTCTACCAGGAGTTCATTAAAAGTTATAATTTTTCAGTCGTTGAATGGGTATTGTCCTGACTCGAGATCAAATCCTGAATTCGTTTCGCTTATGAATTACGACTCTTTATTAAAAAGCTTGCGACGAAGAGTGACGTTTATTCGTGTTCACTCACAGGGTAACCTCGGTACTTCTGGTACTGTAATATTTCGTGATTTTTGTTCGAGGGTGATAAAAAAAAAGTGCGATATATTTATGGGTAATTTCGATAAGGAAAAATGATTGCATCAAAGAGTGTGAATTGCAACGTATTGTGATATCGGAAATTCGTGATACGTGCAATGGTGGTTTTCCAAACGTTGATTGAGTACCGCGTTACCTCGTTAATTCAGTTGGAAGGAAAGTATGGGATCCGTCGAATTAAGATCGGGTGATTTAACTCGGAACGTCCAATATACGTATAATTTGATTTAGGCTAGGGATGAATTGAAAAGTTAAGGTTGAATAGCGAAGGGTTCGGTTTTGCGACGACATTCTTGTGAAAGAATTCTGGCACCGAGTTGGATGGTGGGCCGTGAATGAAGTTTTCCTTTTCACCCTCCTCTATATATATTCTGTTATTTACCGGAGCGATTCAAAAGATTTCCTTTCCAGCGAGAGTCGTACTCGCGAATGGCCGTCAACCGAGACACTTTTTTGTTTGCCACCTCTGGTGATAGTCTCGCGGTCCGACTCGTAATTGGAGCCCGAAAAAAAAGGATCATTAAAAGATGCAAAGTCGATGAGTACCAGCGCTAAAAAACAAGTTATTTTTATTCGGAACTGATCTTCATACGTTGTTCCTGCACGTTGATTGTTTTTGTTCGTATTTCCAAATTTTCGAAAATTTTCCTTACCAAAAAAGCGTTTTATGATATTTTAGCAACGAGTGAAACGTTGCTTGTTAACGAAGTCCAAATAATATCCGGAATCAAACTGGTATCAGGATATTATTTTTTCTGATTTTCATTGATTCCTGCTTATCGAATATTTTATCGATAGAAAGGACTGCCCTGCATCTTTTCATCTTTTCACGCTGCCTCAACTCCCATGCTCGATATCACCTATGGAAATCCTGTAAGAAGGATTTCTCAGAAATCGAACCGTTTCTCAGCAGGTGTAAAATGTCGCGAGAGCGAAAGAAGCTTAAGTAAATGCTGGGCAAACTCGTCGTCGGACAGATGTCAAGCTTCAAGACCGTACGATAAAAACGAACTTCGCATTATTCGAATGGAATTCAACGCTTATTGAAGAGTCGACCTTTGGACAGAAACCGTAGAGCACACGGGCGAATTGAGAACTGATAAACGTCATTATCGTCAAGTTAATGATGGAACTATCCCTAAAGCAGAACTATCCCTATACAGTTCAAAAACTAGACTTTGCTTTTCCGCACCTGCAGCTAAAATGGCATGTTTGCCAGGTGAATTGTAAAACGATAGGGATGAAAGTTTGATGAATGAGCGAAGGGCCAAAGGTCACACAAGGATTATCGATTTTCCTCAACTTGCGGGGATAAGCAAACGCCGTGGCTATCCACGCAATCGGCTCTTTGCTTTTTGCCCTGAAACAACAGAACCCACATTGTCTCGGAACGTCTATATGAAATTTCGCGACAAGTATATAAAAACTCGGGATCTTCGAGGCTGAAAGTAAACAAGAATAAAAAAAAAAGGAAACGCTGAAGAAGACGTTTTTCCAAGTTCAGAAAACTTTCCTATGATATCCTGCATCATTGATACTTTCTTCTATCGGTGGATCAGGAAGCGAAATTCTCGTAGGAGAAAAGGGACGATTGGAAAGGGTCGACTTTTGTTTGAAAGTTTCATAGACTCATCCTGGAAGCGAGGATGAAGTCTTTGTGCACTCGATGTTGGAAGGCAACCAGGATGTATCCTGTAATGACGAGAGTGCGGAAGGGATGTATCGGGTAGCGAAGGAGGCTCATACCGGGAGGTAAAAAAGATGGTGGGTTTTCGAAAGTTGAAGGAGATTCCATGAATCGATTGAAGCTGTGGCAGAGTCAAACTTGCAAATGGATATCGTCCACAGGGATCGAGAAAGTCGAGCAAACAAAAACATCCAATTGCTGATCGACAAACTTGGAACAATACTTTGTTTTTTTTTTTTTTGTCTACTCGTGTGTACTAGCGTCAACGGTTCCTACGTGTTCGTTTAGGTTCATACGTGTTTATATTTACACATCAAACCAGCTTGAATGAAACATTCGCCTCGACTGTTTTTGCCCCAAAGCTGTTTTTCCTCCCGCCGCGGTCCAATCTCGCCTCTTTAGCGAAACGTCGAAAAACTTTTTGTTCCCCTCGAATAATGCTGGAACGTTTCGTATCTCGGGAAAGGATGAACTTCAGTCGCAAATGAAACGTCGACGACAGTCATCGGTGGTATCGAAGTTTCGTCATCAAAGCCCAAAAGCTTTGGTTCCGAAACGGAACGGAAGAGATTGCGAATTGTACGATGCACAAGCGAGAATATAAAAAAGTAAAAGCGGCGAAGTGGTGGAAAAAGCTTGAAAAAAAAATCAATGGATAACAAAAGGTAAGTGAATGCGAAAATCAAATAGAACTCTCGGCTGAAGTGTGTCATCGAGACTGACCTATAATTCACGCAAGTTTGCGTCGCATCAACCCTTGCCCGGTTTGTCCTCGAGGTTAAAGTACAAGGTCGTGAAATCTGTGACTATTCTCTCTCGTGTTGAATCGGCTAGCAATATTTTCTCGTCGTCGTGTTCCACACCGATCTCAATGTCAGCCTCGGTGTTGACATGAAAGAAATATGGAATTTCCTCATTTGTCGGGACACTCTCGGAATGCATGATCGTTCGGTTCATGACCTCTTTAGCCGCCTGTCAAGATGAGAATTTTAACAATATGAAACCTAGATATGAAAGAAAATTGAATTATATATTAATTAAGGACGAGGAATTTTTATGAAACACAAATATGCTGAAGGATATTCTTGCGCCATAATCGGAATATCGAAGTAATGGCAAAATCATCAGATACAATTTTTTAAAAATAATTGTTTGAAAAATTACCTGAATTTTCTTAAGCGTCGTATTATAATGTATACGAAATTTGAAAAGTTTTTACTGTTTGATAATCGACGTATTTAATGGTAAAAATTGAAACTTGAACGTGAGGCCTTATAGGAACTTCTGAAAAAAGACGATTTTTTTTACAACAAATATCACGATTTCTAGACGGTTAAACTTTCTCAAATTTAACTCACAGTTGAGTATGCTTCTTAAAAAGGTTCATACAAATTTTAAACAATTAATCTTTAAATTCGTATAGTGCAAGATCATCTTTAAAAGTTCTAAACATATTATGACAATTTTCATCGATAACGACACGGCAGACCATTCAATGCTCATATTTCCTTCCGGTATTGTTATTTGTAATTCTTAGCTCGTTTGAACTAATAATTTTGAAGTTTGCATTGCTGGGAAGCAGGGAAATTTATTTCTACCTTGTTTTACAAATTTTCTTTTACAGATTTAAGTGACGAAACTTAAGCAAACATATGGATGTTCGTTTAGCCAATTACGACAATTCGTCCATGTATGATTTTCCAAAAGAAAGAAAATAAAAGGATGACAAAAAAATTTGTTGCATTCCACACATGCAAAACCGTTCGAACCACAATATGAAAGCCGTTTGTGAAAGAAGAATGAATCAAATAGTGATTGCAGGCACGAAGTTTGATCAAACATAAATATGTTCAAAATTTAAAAACAAATTATGAAAATTTACATTCTACAGCAGATTATTTAATGCTGATATCTCTTTCCAGTATTTTGGATCTAATTTTTAGCTCGATAAAACTGGAGAATACACTTTGCCTCGGATACAAAATCGGAAGCTCAGTCATTCCCAAAGTCCATCCCCTGCTCGGAAAGCTCGATTGGAAATTTCGCAAACTGTGCACCTCACCTTATCGGCAACATCCAGCCAGTGTTTGTAGAGGGAGCGAAAAATGGTTGCTTGCTCTTTAACATCTTTGATAAGACTTTCCATTTCTTCCTCGTTTTTCGGTATGGCGATCACCTAAACGAAATACAAATTCATGTATTTGTTCTTAACGTATACCTCCTTACTCTTTCTCTCGTTTCCGTTCTTTTGTTTTCGCATTGTCTCTCGTGGCACGTAGCAGTCGAGGTCTCGTTTCAATTCGGTAATCATCGTTCTTTGTTCCTTACGTGTCTCCGTATACATATATACAATATAGGGATGTAAATATAGATATAGATTTCTTTAGTCGCTGTAGATAGGGACTAAAAAAAAAAAAAAAAAAAACAAGGATCTCTAGTGAAAAGTTACTTCGACTTCCTGTTCCTTTTTCTTCGGTACTTTAGTTTCTTCCATTACCGCCTGGGCTCTCGGTTCCCAGGGAACTCCGATCGGCCAAGCAATTTTCTTCGACTCCTGCTCCGTTTCATCTTCGTCCGTTTCTTTCTGATCGTCTTCAGATATTTTTCCCCCATTCTCCTCTTTATTTCCATTCTTGATGTCGTCGTTTACCTCTTCACTCGTCCGATTCTTCAATTCCGTTGACGACGCCTCTGTCGTCTCTTCAGCTCGATTGGACTTCCTTTTGGTCACCGCACCACTCACAGCTCTCTCCTTTTCTGTCTCAATTCTTTCTTCCGTCACGATCGTGCCTGGCATCGAACCTCGCATTTCTCCTTGATACACACAGACATCCATGCGTGTCAGCACTCTTTTTCCATACTCGTGAAAATTTAAGGGGAAAATCGTACAGTTAACGTGATTAATCGACAAAATATTGCGTTTAGTTGGTGATAAAAATTGGCTGTTTTGGGGTCAATATTTTCAAGGCCGCGAAACGTTACAACGCCCTCACGATTTGTCTTGTATCATCGTGAGTTTCCATTCTGTTGCAACGTCCCCCCATATCGAATTCACATTCATCTTCGTATAGCAGAATTAACGATTTCGTGAATAAAATATCTTCGAATTTGATGATTAATCGAAACGTTTTCTCCCTGCCCAATACCATGGACCAGTATGTGGTCAAAAGGCAGATAAACGTGATTGATTGTGCCATGACTCGACACATATCGCTCTTAGGGAGTTTAATGAGCAATCGTGCGATTGGAATTAACAACGAGGATCATCGTAAATAGTCCCAATCCATACGCGATCTAAATTTGTCTCCATCGAACAGGCCTGTTCAATACCAATATTTTACGACTTAATATCCTAAATTCAGTCCAATTCTACGTAATAACCAAAAAGTCTGATTCAATGGATTTTGAACCACTCTAATATTTGTATTATATCAGGAAAAAGTTTGTTAAAAATTTTATTTAAATAAGTATTCTATCTCAGTGCTATCTCCATTCCTGGTACAATTATTAATATAATATAATACAATTATTACAATTACATATTTATCTATTTATAATCAATTATATAGTCATATAAGAATACAATTATTCTATACCATAATAATGTTATAATTATTATATAAATAAATATTTTTTCGTATTTTCTCAATAATAAATACTATCCTAGAGAACTTTGGTACTATTTTTTACTAGAAATCTACCGGTCCAACTGCAACGATATCGAATCCCAAATAATCTCGAATACTCAAAAAACAATAATCTTCCCGAGTAGAGTGTAAAAATAAACTGACACAACGTGATTTCATACAAATACATATATACATCGTAGCTCGATAAAAAAAAAGAAAATAAACGCCAAGTAAGATACCTTCTTGCGACGGATGAGCGTCGTGATTTCTCGACGCTCGAATCTCCCCCAACTCCTCAGACCTCCGATCAGCATCAGCTGCCATCGATGCTTTTTCTACTTCTATCTCATCTCCGCGATATTGCTCTCCGCTACGGTTTCGCATCATCCCTGCAGGCTCGTCCTGTACGCTCGGTCGAGATATAAATATTAGTTCACTAACAACTCTCGTCAATCTTCTATATCACGAACGAAAAAGGATCTAGGGAGGGGGATAGTGCGTATGATTTTTTTTTATTCTTGTTTGTCAATATCGTGATTCGTTCGATGCACTCAGAATGTATACGTGTACACGTTATTCGATTGCGCTAGAGGAAAAAATTGAAAAAACAAATAAACTTTGCTTCAGGCTACCAACTATTTGGATTTGGTCTGCTTCATCCAAATCTATAGTCCGCCCACACGATCCCTTCCCTCCTTCACCTCTTATTTTTTCTGTTCCACCCTTCTCTCAATCCTAGTTTTCCCATTGTTTTTTCATCGCTTCGTCATCGTTGATAATAAATTTTTATTTTTTATTTATTTTATTTTTTATTTTAACGAGACTTTCTTACTTCTCTCAACGCTTCTTCGGCCCGTCGCAGATGCTGGCTCATTCGAATTGCGAGGTTTAAGTGCGATCGTAGCCAGGAGTACCACTCGTACGCCTTTTCCTCTACTTTAGTCATCCACACACTCCAGACTCGTATTTTCTCCGAGGGTACCGCGTACAGACGCTCCATCGATTCCACGATTTTTCTGCCAGTCAATGAGGCGTACGTAACGAAATTAATGGGCAAAAATAAAACGTAAAGGTTTTACAACGTTTTTGCGATTTTTACGTAAACCACCGTGAAGGCACTTATTAGGATATTAAATAATCGCCGAAATTCTTGAAAATTTGAGAAATGATATGTATTGATAGAATACGATACATTAATTCTTTTGGATTTTTTCATTGAATAATTAAGTAGTTATAATATTATTAAACCTGGATGAATTTAATATGGTAGTTCATATGAAAAAAAGCTTCTGCAGACTTTTTATCACTAATTCGAGATTTAGAATCGAGGGATTGATGAGATTAAGTTGCAAATAAATACAGTACGTTTTCACACTCAATTTATGAAACAATGAAAAATCAATTTTAACGACGAATAACTCAGCAATAATTGGAAAAGTCAAAATATATTGAGTTTTTTTATCAATTATTGATAATAATAAGGTGCTTTGAACGTATTAATCAACTTTTTAAAAATGGGAAATTTTTTGTTGGACAAACCTCCGTCAGCACATGTCAATATCGTCGAATTTCACTTTAATTATTATCGCCATTGGAAAATTAACATTTCTAAATGTTATTTTATTATCAAATTATTTATATCTAAGGGTAAACACGTGCTAAACGATTCAAACTTGCAAATCCGCAATTCCCCCATTTTGGTGTAACTTTCCCCACCGGTTTATCCAAGCATACCTGAAGCTCGAAGGTAGAATTTTAATTAAGGCCGATGGGGTTGCGATTCATTGAAACGTTACAAAATTTGTTTCATTCGATATACCAACGTTTATGCAAATCGAATGCAGTTTATTGCAGTCTAACAAAAATCAATGTAAACTACGAGAGATTCGGATGAATCTCTTTACTATACGGTATTACTTTAATAATGTAATCGATCGAATTATCGCTTGTGCAGAATAAAAGCTGGAGCAAGAGAAAGACAGTGAGAGAGAGATAGAGTGCGAGAGGTGAAGGCAGAGAAGGCACGAATTTACGCGAGAACCGTGAACGGCATCGAAAGTAGATTATATCCGCAGAGAGACGCTGGCCCCATCGGAATATCGCATCGACTTTCGTTAATACGATGTTCGTTTGCTATGCGAGCTCGTATTGCAAACGAATTTTACGCTAATTGATTTATCAGAACGTGACCTCATACGGAACACCAGTGGTGTACAAACGCAAGGGCAGTTAAAGCGGAACCTTTGATGACAGCAAATACACAAAAAAAAAGTTCCAATATCCCTATATGGTTGTAGCTATGAAGTTATGCATGCATACACGTGGACCTGTATACGTTTTCATATAATCTAATAAGAGTCGTGCCAGCCGTGTTCGTTCGTCTAAAAAATCAATACGAAAAATGTTCAAATCTCCCTGGGGAAGTGGAACAAAGATCGTCGGGAATAAAAAAGCAAAAAAAGAGTTGAAAACTGGGTCGAGATTCATCATTTTAACGAACATTCGTGGTTTCGAACGAAATTGCTCCCTCCTAGAAAAAAAAAACTTTTCAACGAACCAGAAAATTTTCGCCCTTGACGAGTTTCCAATTTTCCGCGTGTAAAAATGTTTTTTTTTTTTTTTAATTAAGCGTTATCCTTGTAATTCAAAGGGCCCGGGCGAGTAAGCATAGTTCTTATATTAGAATCCCTAGATTGTTTGATATTCATAACAATAAGAAATATTCCAAAATTGACAGAATTTTTTTTTTTTCTAAATCGTGCGACAGTTTTTATTCCCAATGCCATTTTTAGAGGTCTTGATTTATTTGGAATTCATAAAAATAAGAAATATTCTACAACTGACAATTATGATTTTTTTTCTTTTCTATAGTGTCGGAAAAATTGTCTATTCTCGGTGTCATTTTAACACGTTTTTTTCCCTAGAATCTCTAGATTATTTGATATTTATAAAAATAAGAAATATTCCAAAATTGACGAACTTCTTTTTTTTTTTTAATCGTGTGACAGTTTCTATTCCCAATGCCAATTTTGGACGTCTCGATTTATCTGAAATTCATAAAAATAAGGAATATTCTAAAACTGACAATTATGATTTTTTTTTCTTTTTTACAGTGTCGGAAAAATGGTCTATTCTCGGTGTCATTTTAACAAGTTTGTTGCCTAGAATCCCTACATTATTTGATATTCATAAAAATAAGAAATATTCAAAAATTGACAAATTTCTTTTTTTTTTCTAAATCGTGCGACAGTTTTTATTCCCAATGCCAATTTTGGACGTCTTGATTTATCTGAAATTCATAAAAATAAGGAATATTCTAAAACCGACAATTATGATTTTTTTTTTCTTTTTTACAGTGTCGGAAAAATTGTCAATTCTCGATGTCATTTTAACACATTTTTTTCCAAGCCCTTGCAAGCGTTATAGAGTCGATGAATTTCTTTGTCAAATTGATACATGCAATTGATAACGAGAACAACGTTCCGTATTGAAATCTTCGAGAATCGTGGGGCCAACGAAATTGCGGTTAACATCGCGGCTCTCACCGTGAGCTTGGTACAATTACGAGCGCACTTGGATAGGTGGTGGTCACGGATCAACCGTCGAAGACTGACCAAATATTGATTCTGCACTGGTGGTATCCACCGGAGAACGAAGAGAGAGAGTGAGGGAGACGACAATAGAATCGTGGTCACGTAACTAATCCTCCTCTCTGTATATCGAGGGGAATAGATCTCCCGCAGTTGCAAAATTCTGCAACGATATTAATCTCACCCGGTTCCACGATATATCCTTGCGTATCGATTTCCGGTGTACTCTGATCTCTCTTTTCGTGTAATTGTGTGGCAAAGTAATTGTAAAAAAGAAAAATCAAAAATCAAGAAAAGAAAAAAAGAGTATGTAGGGTAACCCGGTCTAGGAGTACGCATCCGATAAGCATCACCAAAAGCTGTGAAGTTTTTGACGATGCTCGGCTAACTTCAGTCGTATTTTGATGTAACCTGCAATTAGAGATGCTGGGCGAAAAAAAGAATAAAATCCGGCAGAAAACGCAGAAATTACGAAAGTTTAAAAACTTTTGCTCAAATTTGCAAAATATTTTTACCATTTTGAAAGTATTTTTGAGACAAGAATGCAATTATTTGGTAAAAATGAAATAAAATGTGAAGTTTTTAAAGACGATGCCTGAAACATGCACCGAGCGTAATTCCGGTCAATGCCAAGAGATGGCGTTGAATTTAGCTCGTACTCGCGTACTCTTATCCAATAGTACTTGCAAGAGTACGCAATTACAATTTCTGATTATTTTTGTTATTTTTAGTGAAATTTTTTAATTTTGTTCTTTTTTATGTTACTTTATGAAAGATGTTTAAATTGCAAACGTAATAAATGCCTATTTGATTTCCTAGACTTCATATTTATTTTTTTAGAATATTTTGAA
>JAPYZJ010003151.1:0-18034 GCA_030522765.1 Ophioninae sp. B BG-2022a | reverse complement strand
TTACTCGAAATTGAAGGCTGGACGGCCTAAACTGACTTGAAATTCGTATTCAGCGGGTCGAAAAACATACCCGTAGATAGGTGGCACCCGGTGTACAGAGAATTTTTTTTTTTGTGCCGGCGTTATTGTCCATTTTTTTCCTTTTTTTAATAATTTCTATATAGGTACTCTTTTTCTCAAACCATTATCTTGCCGTATCTAGTACAATTAAAAGTCCACATCGATAAATGTATATATTGATAAATAACCGGAAAATATAAATTCTGTTTATTTTTCATTTTTGTTTTTCGAAAACGTATAAAAGTTTCGTCCCATCATCATTTTTAATTATGATTGAATGAAAGTGCAGTTCTTTGAGGAAATTCGCGTCGATCGACGAAATAATTTTTTCTCAGAATAATTCGGTCAGCTTCACCGTACGAATTTGCTAACTTCGATGGACGAGAGAGTTCGCGTGTGCATATTAATTAATCGCAGCGTCGACAGTGATTTGTGCTGCCAGGAACATCAGAAACTCATCAGTGCCTTCAGGGCCCTCCCCTCCCTCTCTCCCTCTCTCTCTCTCTCTATCATTTTGCAAGTCTCTTTTCTTTCGTCTGCATAAACTATGAGGACGAGGAAAGGAAAATGTACCGATGCAAAATGAGAGTATCACGAGGAGCATATAATTTCGTTATAGCCTCGTGCATGACTTTCTCGAGGCTTCTCTTCGGCAAACTTCTCCGGAGCCGAACAAAATTAATTTATGATTGATAACGAGAGACTGCAAAGTTAACGAACGTGAGCTCGAACGACGAGCGAGTTATTTTGAAAAATCATTCCTCGATTACTTCTCTCGTATAATTTTTTTCTTTTTTAGTAACAGTATTTTCCGAAGCTCGATTAATTTTTTTTCCCGATGCAGCCGACATTGAGTTATTAAATTAACTTTTTTTTTCAACGTTACGAAAATCAGTCTTTTTCGTAACGCCAAAAATCAGTGTGTAACAACTTTTTTACAACGATTAACGAGTTCGTGAGTTTCTGTCAAAAATTACGAGGGCGAAAACGATTTAATATTTATCATTTGTATTCATTATCAATTATTATATTGTTATTATTAATTATTATATTATTATTATTATTATATTGTATATCATATGCTATTCAATAATAACAAATTATATAAACATTCGAATAATAATTCTTATTATCTAAATTTGTTATTTGATTATATTATATATAATTTATTTTTATTATAATTTTTCTTTATTCTATTAATTATTTTATTATTAGAAGTAAAAAATGTAAGTATTACATATAGAATTATTTTTCCGAATAGCCAATTTTTTATGGATCAATCAATGTTTTTTTGAGCGATTTTTTTGTTTCGAAAGAAAAAAAAACAACAAACGTATTTTTATTACTTGAGTTCGAATCGAATTTGTTAAATCGTTTTTTTTTTTGTAATTCGTTTAATCGTTTTTCGTTTATCAACGTGGAGTGGAGATCAGGGCGAAGAGATGAGAAAATCTCGCACGTTTCGCTTCCATTTTACGTCAAGGAACGTCGTGAAAGTGAGAGAGAGCGAGAGAGAGGGGACACTTTTTATTGGCGATCGAGGGAACTCGACACGTCCGTCTTTACGACCAATTGCGAGGCTTTTAGGTAACTGCACCTCAATCAGGATTCCAAAATTCGTTTCCGACTAACAAAAAAAGAAACAAAAGAAAAACTCCACAGATTTAACGAATACCATATACGCACACAAGTCTACATATATGTGTTTCACAAATAAAGACATAATCCTCTTTTGCACCCGTAGCTTGTAGACCAACCACACACAAAAAAATAAACGAGAATATTCTCACGAAGAACATTGTTTTGGTGTTGGCCAATTTAGCAACAATTTCGAAATAAATGGAACAAAGAAGTGCCTGAACTTGGTTTTTTTTTATTTATCTGAATATGCAAGAATTTCGGTTATCAAAAATTTCATTACGTCGTACATTTAAATAGTACTTAACAAAAATCTTATGAAATTTTAATTTTCATATTTGTTCAATAAAAAGTATAAATATATATTTTTGAAAATATTTTTTAACTGAATAAAAAATATTTGTTTGCGTTTGTTTGGGTTAAAATAAAAAAGATTTTTGCAAATATTCTTTAATCAATAAAAAACATTTTCAAGAATATTTTTTAATCACTAAAAAACCCAAACAAGTTCTTATTGAAAAATTGAAGAAACATGCCCTTACATATTCCATATTAAATTCAGAAACCAAAAAAAAAGAAAATTCCTCATTTACGAAAAATCCTCGAAATCGCTAAACGTGAAACCAGGACTAGGCAAAATTCATAATTTCCAACGATAAAAACCAAAAAATAGAAATCTATCGCGATTGATCGTTAGAACCGTGATTCGGCAATTTCCATCATTGGCGTTTCCTTGCATTTCCAGTCTGAGATTAAAGCGCACAGGTGCTCAAGATTGAAAGCCCCCCCCCCCCCCTTCTGCTATCAATGCCTCCCTCGTCACTCTTCCTCTCATCGATATCTCGCGGATTCTAATAAGAGAGGATCTCTCAAGAAAGGTTTATTCTCGTCTCTTGGTTGATCCTCGTACTCTCTGAGGTACGTACACGAGAACGACGGGACATTAGAGGAAATGATCCTCGGCCGTTGGTAACATACGAGAAGTCTTTGGATGCCCCGATGCGTAGATTAGCCTTAATGCTCTTCTCGGCTCGAGGAGAGTTTAAGTGCCAAACGCTCAGGGATATAAACACGATATCTCGGAGCGATCCTTTTCCATGGTCCGGTACCGCCCATATCTACGTTCAGTCAGCCCCATTTTTCATATCCCGAGGTGTAACCTAAACGGAAGTTGCGTCTGTATCAAGAGTGAGAAGAAGCCCCCGATGATCACGTACTTGGGCAAATCGAACGTCGTTACGCGTACGGATCATCGGGAAAGCATCGTCGTCGCCGTCCCCGAGGTTTGCATCTTTTAACACGTTCGTTTGTCTACAGGGTGTCCGAGAAAATCAACCTCAATTTTTAGACACCCAAACAACCGGGACGACCTTGAGAAACGTGTAACTTTCGAGGTGTTACTTGTTTCAAACCCTTTAATATTCTTGACTTAATAGGAAATGTACCACGTGGCCTATGAGCCCTGGAGAGAAAGCTGGAATCGTTTAATCGAACTTTCTCCAAGATCAAACGTTTTTAAGGTTATGTGAAATCACCAAACTTTGCTACTGGTAATTCTACAGGGGCTGATACTCGAAGTTATCAAAACATAAGTGTCGATGAGAAAAATGATTTTGAAATTTTTTCTCGTTCACGTATCAGGTTTTCACGTATTACGGCTGAAAATACTTGTTTTTTTGGTTGATTCTCAGTTTTTTGGTTGATTATTGATAACACGATCATTTGGTAAAATTTAGACGAAAAATATGTCCTGCTAATTCGGAAAATATTGCCTCTAGGACACTTTGACGATCGACGTAACCGCACTAATTTTCAAACTCGTCTTTCTCATAGACGCTTAGGTTTTTCTTGGGAAAATCGAGCATTGAACTCTGTAGAATATACAGACGCGTAGCTTGGTAATTTTATTTAACCTTAAAAACTTTTCATCTTCCAGGAATCTCGGTTAAACAACTTCCGCTTCGCTTTGAAGTTAGAAATTTTCGCTAGTATTGAAAAAAGTGCAAATATCTTGAAATCTATGAGACTTTCATTGAGGTCATATTTAGGTATTCTGAATCGTCATGAACTGGCCTGTAAGAGCGTTCAATTATTATTGTTGGTTTTTTGGACACCCTGTATACGCGTTTCTAGACGTAGAGGAACAAAAAGTCGAAAAAAGTTTATCGGAAACAAAAGTGCGCAAGGTTGGAGATACGATTTAATTTTCCTTTCTTGCGCACACGTAGACACGTATCAACGTGTGCGGTGTGGTCTTGAGGATCAATCCTGAGGCCATCGACGTGCATTGACACCTTTGAAGGAAAATAAAAATATTTCGTGCCCGCGGGGGGCAAAATAATGCTGGAATCTTGGACAAGGCGCAGCAACGTGTTGCGCATTTGTATGAATTAAGCAGCTTTGTGCAAGGTCAGTACTCGGAGCGGTGACCGCTTAGCAGTGCACTGGCTGGTTCATTAACCGTTCGAGTTCAAGAAATATCAAGCTTTCGTTCTCACATATTTAGCTTCCCAAGAAAAATTCATTTGGCGATTTCTCTGATTTTTCAGAATTTACGTTTTTTAATTTTTTTTTTTGGTTTTCGAATTTAATGTAGAATAACAAGAAATTTTAGTTCAATTTTTTAATTAGATTTTTAAAGAATTGTCTCGAAAATATTTCGATTAACAAACACTCTGGTTCTTCAATTAACTTGTTGCTAATTAAGTTGTTAATTTTTATTGATAACAAATTTGAATTAACCCAAACGAACCCAAACAAAAATCTTATGAATAAAATAAAAATAAAATAAGAGTTCTATATGGTTTTTATCAATTACTATATAAATGTAATACCAAATAATTTGTTTTCATATCCTGATAAAAACAAATACAATATTAAATTATCCACCTCTAATCCGTTTATTTGAATAAAAATGGTCTAACCTAGCATTGTATGTTTATTTTAAATAATATTTATTTACATAATCATATGATTTCGTGATACAACACTACGATTTCTTTATGATTTATTATTACATTTACATAGATGTATATATATATATAAATTCGAAATCTCTCCAGCGTTAAATAGAAGTGTGTAAATAATTCGCGGATCCCCGCGCGATTCGAACAGACGTTTCCCGTCATTGGCACCCACGCCCATTGATTTATCACGCTCGCGGTCTTCCTCCGACTCTCGTGTATCGAGGCACACAGCGATTGCGCATACGTTTCGAAATTTTATTGCACGTGCGTTACGAGCGTAGCCATTGTTCCCCGAGCTTCGATGATTCAATATTTTCAAAGTGGAACTTTTCCGGTGCGGTTTTACGTACAATTTTTATTTTTTAAATTATTTTTATTTATTTTGTATTTTTTATTTTTTATGGCTATTTTTGGAGGAATCACAATAGATGTCCAATAATCAACAGGTACGATCTTCCTGGCCCGTCGTCATTTACGATGACGTAATTCGCAATCGTGCGTAGAGATAACATCACGTACGCGGTTTTATATGTACGCGTGTGTGTGGTGCTGCAATTGCGTATTCCCCTTAACGCAAACCCCGTGCACGTACACTTCCGGCCATGGGTCAACTAGAAGCGCGTTCTCACATTTTCCATCCATCTCGCGCGCCCACACGATTCACCAACGCGTCTGTAAATCCCCTATCTCCTTGTATCGTATATACTTCTCACTTGCGTTCACCGCTTGCCCAGAGCCCGTCATCGTAACAGGAGATCTCATAATATTGCTACTATCATCGTCCGCGTACGCCTCGAGCACGCGGACGTGTTTGCTAATGATTATTCGTACGGGTATACGGGGTAATAATTTTGATGACCATATGCGGTACTCAGGGCGGGGTTACGGTTATGGGTGATGAAAAAATCAATGTTTTTTTTCAGCACTCCCATCTCTGAAGTGTTTAGAACAGGTGTGCAAAAGGATATTTAGTTATCTAAAGTAGTTTAGAATTTACAGCCAAGAGAACGATACCGTTCACAGTCTAGAAAACGAGCAGGTTCGACTCTGCATCCGTTTTTCTGGAAGTAGCATTGCGCAGCGCGCTCGACGCTCTTCTACTGCTTCAACGGATTAACCGATTCAAGCGAATCTTGGCGCTATTGAAAAGGACGTTCCACCTCCAGAATCGGCGAGCGATTTTTGTCAAAAATTAATTTTGTAATATCTTTTTCATCCGTCAAAGCAACAAAACAATCAAAAATTGAGTTTTTCTCAACCGGCCGGCAATTTGTTGTCCAGGAGTTTTCAAGAAAACAACAAACAATAAGGCACCCCAAATTTAGTTTAGTTTAATAATCTTTAATTTGCTTTTGTTTATAAAAAATGAAATTACTATTTACTTTTCATTGATGGGAGAATGAAATACGTCAAAACCCATTTCTAAAAGCATTTGCTTCGTGTATATTTGAATCTTAACTGAAAAGCTTTATAATAGCGATTACTCGACAATCGCCACCCGGCATGAAGCGCGTACACGGTTTTCTACGGGTAAGCAATATACACACGTTTCTGATTCATTGATAAGCACGCCTTCAAGGTCTCTCCGATCTTACGAGACACCTCGCCGGCTCCTCGTATTGACTAATATGTTTGCGTTAAGGTGTTAGGCTACTCTGATCACCTGAAAATCGTGGTTTTTTTTCAAATATTGGTTTTATTCCGCCATTATGAAAAATCTAAATTTTGTTGTAAACCAATTTTTCTTTGTAACCGTTTAAAATCTATTTTTTTTAAATAATCGTTAAAAAATCAATCGTCTTTCATGAATATTTTAACAAAATTGAATTTTTATAAATCATAAAATTAAAATTCATTTTTTTTTATCATTAAAAAAATCGAATTTTTATAAATCATTTGAAAAAACATTGCTTTCTTAAAAATCGTTACAAAATCGCATTGAAAAAAAAACAAAAATTTAATGTTTAAAAAATCATGAAAAAACATTTATTTCTTTTCTCGATTCGATATCAAATCGCGAAGAACTTTTATTCTATTTTGGTGCTTTAATCGCGCGGAAGAAAATATCGCGAGAACCGCCCCCCCCCACCCCCCCCCCCGCCCCCCCCCCCCCCCCCCCCCCCCCCGACCAACTGATAGTACAATTTACATCGCTACGCGAAGGCGAGGAGAGAGATGTGAGACAGGAGGTTAGGTATTTCGAGTGGTCTCTCGAGTGAGACAAGCGCACATGGAAACCGGTTTCTCCTGTCGTCTCATTCGTACCAGAGAAAGAGAAAAATGGAGGGAGAGAAAGGGTTAGCGAGTGGGGTGACCGCAAGGGGCTACGAATGAAAAAAAAAAATATTCGACCGACCGTGACAGGATTCGAACCTGCAATCTTCGGATCCGAAGTCCGACGCCTTATCCGTTAGGCCACACGGCCTTGTTGAGGGTTGTTACCCCAAACGCGAACTATCCCAGCCGGATGACCAACCCTACTGCGCAGGTCGACCTACTTAGCTCCGAATATCCTACGCGTCTTTTTATCAACCCAAACATAAATCTTTTTTGCACCAAATAGAAATTACGTACTCATTGAAAAAAAATTTTTTTTTTCAAATGTTATACCGTATATTCCTTAAGAGAATTTAGTAGAAGAAATGCTGCTGGAAAGAGCTCATAATTAAACATGACCGCAAAATAAGTTATTAGCAAGTTGTTAATTGAAATGTTAACTTTAACAGTCCAAGTAAAGCAAATTATAATTAATGATAATTAGTAATAATTAGTTAGTTGTTATATTAATCAAATATTATTAAATATGATTAATAATTATTATATTTAATAATAGTTCATTACTGGAATATTGTCGTAAACAAAAAACTTTTGCAAAAAAAAAGGAATTTAAAAAGATAGTACTAACCTACTTCACGTTCGATTCCTTTATAAGATTTCGCAGAGCTATCGAGGCTTAAAATTTGTAATGAATTCAGTCAATAAATTAATTGGCTTGTTGTAAAAAATGAATTAATTAATTAATTAATGAGGAAATTAAATGATTTAATTATTATTAAGTTAATTGAATTATTGATTATAATAAACTAGTTAGTTTATTATTGAGTTAATTAATCGAGCTAGGTAAATAGATGAATATATTGTCAAATTAAGTAATTGTATTTAATTTAGTACTTAGTTTATCGTAACCCTAAATTAATTGATTAAGTTAATACATACATTAGTAAATTCATTATACTAATTAATGAAACACCCAATTAATTTTATTCTTCTATTTCAAATCAATTAATTAATTTAACTTGATTAAGTAATTACATGTTTGTATTTTTCTTAATCTTTAGAGGTAAATCGAATTTTTTCTGGTCTCTTCGGAAAATGGTATTTTTTATTGGCTGCTTGGATCGTTGAAAGTCCCTAGGGGAAAAATAAAAACCAAAAAGCACCGAAAAATAAAATCCACAAAAATTTTATTCGAACGAACGTGTACGAGATACATTGTTTTTCAACGATTTGGCAGCGAGTTCCGTGACGTCATCGGTCTTTTACCAACCGGCTATATTTTCGTCGGACGTTTGCGGGATTTTTCCAATATTTTTTTTTTTAGAGGTGGCTCAATTGACGTTAGTAAAAGGAAAAGAAAAAGCCCGCTAGGCACCTTCCGGTACGCAACATATTTTGGTTATTCCGCTGGCCTTGTCGCACTGATTCGCTCTCATGTAAGCGGTGTCCTCGGGCTCGAGTGGCTCTCTCGTAAGGAGCATTACGATCGGCAGGCAGCTCTCCACTCTGATGCAAACACCTTCGAATCCGGTCGTCGTTACGCACTCTCGTGATCTCGACGATTCTACGGGGACACGAGAAAACACCAGTCGTTGTAAACGATTAAGAAACTTTTCTTCTTTTTTCATTTGCACGAAAGCACGTTGGACTTTTGCGAAAACCTTGGTTTTTAACCAATATTTCAATTTCATTAAATATATTGTTTTTTATTGTATATTATATATTTTTTATTTATTAAAAGTTTTATTACATTTCAATATATTATTATTTTCGACCTTTCGATTTCCTTATTATTATTATTATTACTATTATAAGAATTGTTTTATTCGATGCTTTGATTTTATTAGAATTTGTTTTAAAATCAATTTTTACATCGGATTTACTTAACTTTTCCATGTAAAATTCATTTTATAATAAAGTTATAATAGTAAATAGAATATAGCGAAGTTTATTGTCGCATTATTAATGCGATTTTTTTTGTTTAGTATAAGGATCGATTTTCAAGGTAAGTGGTCGCCAAAAAAATCTCATTTTCCAAATTGCCAGATACGATTATTCTTCTGATTGATTTTTAGCCCAAATCAAGTCGAAAAACCAACAATTTTACTCTGAAAAAAAATTTTGAAACCCGTTTCTTTTTTATCGAAATCGTTTCAACGGTCTCTTTCTATCTTTTTAAATGGAATGTTTAATGGACCTCTTTTTAATGGATGATCGCCTGTTGTGAATCAAAAATTTTATTTCCAAAATACGATTCTTCCCCTCATCAATTTTTAACCCAAATCAATAAGTTCAAAATTCCGCGATTATACTTCGAATAAAAAACAAGATTCTTTTTAATGGACTCTTTTTATCTTTTTTAATTGAATTTGGAATGGAATGAAATTTGATTTTATAAAAGGATTTTTTTGCAGAATACGATATTTCTCCTCATTAATTATGAATCAAAATCAAGATGAAATTCTGAAATTTTCACTTCGAACAAAAAAAAACAAAAAACTCTTTCATCGCCTCTTTTCGATGAAAAAATCTTGTTGCTCGTAAAACAAATTTTGAATTTGTGCGGTAAAGAAACAGAAAAGATGAAAACTCACGTGCGACAAGGGAGCTAACGAAAGCGAAGACGAAAGCGAGGAGAAGCGCGGTATTTCCACGTTTCATGCTTGCTCGTGTTTGTCTCGAGCGTGAATATTGCGACGCGTCATCGAGGACTCCATATTTATACAGGTATGCCGGTGCGATCTCCCGGTCGCGAGAAGAGAGACCAAACGAAAGAAGACGAGGCTCGTCGCCTCCCGCGAGACCGTTCGCGCTCGAATTTTACGTTTTTCGTTCCCGGATCGCTGATGAACCGGACGCCGAATTTTCTTGGTAAATTTTGACCCAAAAAACCCAGAAAAAATCATCGAGAACCCCCCGAAAAAAACATTTAAAAATATGCGCTTTTTCACAAACGAAAAAAAATTAACGAACTAACTAAATAAAAATAAATTAAAAAATGGTCCAAGCAAATTGAATGTTTCGCGTGGTAACGTGGACGAGTTCGTGACGCAATGTACTTTCGACACGGATTTCGTGACTGTGCGTGAGTTAATCACTTTTGCACTTCGAATGGAACTCCGACCGCCATTTTGTCTGCAGCGATGAATCAACTCCCTCGCCAAAAAAACGTTACGTTTTTCTTAGTATTTTGATATTTGGATGCATTCCATGGGTGAGCATGTGTAATTGTAATACGAGGTTTGGCCAAGAAATAAGGTGACTTTTCATTTTTGAGGAAAACGATTTATTAGGAAAATTTAAAATTGAAGGAAATTTGAGGACGAAAATATATTTAAACCATTTAAACCATTAAATGGCTTAAAACTGTGACCCAAACCGTTGAGTGACTTAAAACCGGCACTTACATCATTAAGTGACTTAAAACTGGCACTTACATCATTAAGTGACTTAGAACTGTCACTTAAACCATTAAGTGACTTAAAACGGTCAGTTAAACCGTCAACTGACTTTAAACTGTCACTTAAACCGTTAAATTACTTAAAATCATCACTAAAACGTCAAGTCACTCAAATTGTCACTTAAACCGTCATTTGATTGAAATCATCACTTAAACCGTCATTTGACTCAAATTTTCACTTAAACCTCCACTTGACTCAAATTGTCACTTGAACCGTAATTTAACTCAAATAATCACTTAAACCGTCATTTGACTCAAATTGTCACTTCAACTGCCACTTGGCTCAAATTGTCACTTAAACCATCAAATAACTCAAATAGTCAAATGCTTCGACCTTCATGAGCCAATTTTAGTTATTTACCCTGTAAAACAACAATTATGCGGCAAAACCCGAAACGGGAGACTGAAAAGTTTTCCTCTACGGTCAATGTCAATTCTCTTCTTTTTTTTTTTGCCGAGAGTCAAGTACCTTCTCGTCATCTTCGACAATTACCGAAGTATTTTCTACGCCGGATTATGGCCATGAAATTCCACGGTTATCGATGACCTATCCCACGCCAGTCGTTGACGAGTCCTCCCACGAACTATCACGCGCCATCTATCGGAGACGATCCCCAAGCTTCGTACCTCCTTTTGCCCGGTTCTCGTAGTCTCGTCGTTCCTTCTCTTACTTTTTCCTGCTCGTCTCCTATCCTGCCCTTCTGACGTAATTCGTGGCTTCGAACATCCAGGAAAACGGCCACGATTTTATCTCGAGGAAATTGACAGTTTCACCTCGTCATCTTTTTCGATGGGACCCTTTCGTTCCCCCATCCCCCTGGTCATCATTCACCATTTAATAAGCCATACATATGGATCAGAAAACACGAGGGGAAAAAATGCCATCGCTACATACGCAATTATGACGAACAAAACAGGAAGTTGGTATTTTGAAGAACGGCATGGTATTTTAAAGAACGTTTCCTGCGGTTCTACGAAAATCAAAGGGAAATTCAGTTGACAAAAATGGATTTCTTTAGAGTTGTGTTTTTTGGATATTAAAACAGAATGGTGAAGGTTTTTTCTGTTAAATGGGGATTCCAGAGATCATTGTTGTTAATTGATTGTTTTTAATAATATTAATTGTGTTTTTTATGTTGTTACAAATTATTCGGTATTTTTTAAGTTAATCGTAATTAATTAATTCTTAGTTCTCATTATTAATTATTATTTATGAATTGTAATTCTAAATCTTGATATCAATGAATTGTTAATTATAAACGGATGCAAACAAAAATCATACGATTTCACGAAAATGGATTTGATTTGAGAAGCAACGAACGAAAAAAGTGTAATTTTGGGCGCCAAAATGAATGACAATTAATATTATTGACAAAATTGATAACAATTAATAATATGCGACAAAATTAATAAACATTAATATTATGTAACAAAATTAATAACAATTAATTTTTTCGCTCGAAGTTTCACTTTTTTCGTTCGTCGTTTCTCAAATGAGAATCCAGTTTCGTGAAATGGTATGATATTTTTTCACATCGGTTTATAACTAACGGTAGGTCTAATAAAATTAGACCTACCATCTAACGATGTCATGTAAATGACGTTTATCAAGAACGACACAACATTTTGTTTTCAAAAACGAGACGAACGATTTGGGAATCGCAAATCGGGAATGAAGTTGAAAAAACCGATGACTCGACGTGCTTTACCGGATGGAATGAATGTAGACGGTTTTTGCGTAGCCGCGGAACGCGGAAAGCCGAGTTCCGAAGACTTTTCCACGTAGAAGCTTCTGTATGAGTAACTGATGTACAGGGTGTCTCCTGAACTCAAGAATCATGATGCGACTTCCAAAAGCCCAGCTGGAGAGATCCAGAATAATCAGAAGAGCCGTAATATCCGTTTGGGTTTATTTTAAATCTTTATGAACCCAAAGAAACCCAAAGAAACCCTGCAATGTTTCCTACATCCTTTTTGGGACACCCTGTACATAGTGATTTTTTCTTGGTCTCCAAACGTACCGGTGTCATACCAGCTCCGAGTAATCCATCGGGTCCGATCCTCGTCCCATCTTTCCGTTCATACGTGACTGGAGAACCGCCTCGGACTTCGACGAGGTTCATCGACGCACACTCGCTTTGACCGCTTCTAGAATTTCGCTCCGTTCGAACGGTTATCGAGATGAAGCCTTGGTATGAAAAGAGAGATGACGATAGATTTTATTTTGCCCTAGTAAAAACACTTTCAACCAATTTTAGGGAAAACAAAAATGTTAACGAAATAAAAGTGTTAAGTTTAACAAAAATAATAGATAAATAATAATATAAGAAAAATAACAAAAGATCGCGGTTTGAACCGAAAATAACGGTAAAATTCAAATATAACAAAAATAACAAAAAAACACGAAAATTTCAACAAAATAAAGATATTAAGTTTAACAAAATAATCACTAAATAATATATAATAAAAATAATCAAAAAAACGCAATTATAACCTAAAAATATTCGGAAAATGCAAATATAACCTACAATAACCAAAAAACAGCAAAATTTCAACAAAATAAACATATTAAGTTTAACAAAGTAATAACTAAATAATATATAACAAAAATAACCGAAAATACAAATATAACCTAAAAATAACCAAAAAATCCAAAAATGTTCAAAAAAACAAAAGAAGTTAAAAAAAATTAAGTCCTCACACGAAAAACTGACTGAAGATGAACTAACTCATCATTAGTGGAGAACAACAATCTTATTTGATCAATATGCGCTGAAAGCGAGTTTTCATTGGAAGAGAGAGAGAGAGAGAGGATAAACAGATGACTCGAAGATGGCTAAAACACTTGACTGCATTGAATTTCAATCGGCAATTAAATATCGTAGTGGACGTCATTCTTCGCAACCATACCGGATTTGTCTCTGCATGAAATCATCCTTCTGTTGATGACTCCGCGACACGGTTTGCTTTTCAGAAATTAAAAATAGCAAAAAAAAAAGATTCCAACAAAAACAAACAAACAAAAAAACAACAACAAAAGCACACGACTCATAGCTGTGTCCTCCGCGCACACTTACCCCGCGGGAAACATTCCCTTTCCTTCCCGCCACCCACCAGCTCTCCTCGAAACTTCATCGTCGCTTAAAAAAAAGCCATCGAAAAGACAAGTATCCCGTCCGGTAGAATTTGTCTTTTGGCATTCGCCAAAGAATGCGAATGCCAAGCAAAAGTTGCCATTGTCCCGCTGGCGCAATTAGCATGCCTAACAGCTCTCCCGTATTCTCTTCCCCCCCCCCCCCCTCATCCGCCCCTTTTTTTGTCCTCTCTCACTCTTTCCCCCTTTTTCCACCTTCGCCCCCCCTCTCCGCCGTTATTTCGCGTTTGCTCCTTTTTCACTTTTATTTTCGAATAAGCGCCGACAGCTGGAGAAGCATTGCGGTTGGGGAGGGTTTGAGGACGTTGGGGGAGGAATGGGAGGGGAGGGGTGCGTTGAATGCATTAAAATACAAACGTACGTACCAACATGGAAACGTACATAATCTAGCCGGTGAAGGAACGCAAGGGGCCCATGCACCGCGTGGGAGTCATTGGTGGCCCCAACCCTCCGGTCGTCTCTTCCTGCGGATCCTCGGCATCGCGAAACGTGCTCGAGTCCCGCCGAGCCATAAAGTCCCGGAACCCACTGGCGTCCCTTGGCCTCTGGAAATTGAATTCGTTCGGAGGAAACGGTGTGGTGATTGGGGGAGGGGGAGGGGGCATTGAAAGGGGTTCGTGGGTTTAAGAGGAGGTGGGGCAGGGCGAGGGGAGGGGTGTAGAGGCGACAAATGCCTTCGACATTTTCTTGGGCGAGACATCGTCGCGGTTTCTAAAGATTTATACACATTTCTAAAGAGGCAGCGTGACTGGAAAAGAAAAATGTCTGGTGCTCGAATATTCGTTTTGTTTTAAGTTTGAGTTTGTTATTGTTGTTTATTATTGTTTGGGTTGGGTTCTAGCTTGAGTTCTGGTTTATTGTTATTCTTATTGTTATTTTTAGTTTGAGTTAAATTTTTGTTATTCTATTTTGGTTTATTATTGTTATTATTTATTATTGGTTGGGGTTGAGTTCTAACTTAAGTTCTCGTTTATTATTATTCTTATTTTTAGTCGAAGTTTTGCTTTTGTTATTCTATTTTGGTTAATCCATAATCTTTACTTTATTATTTATTATTATTTGGGTTTAAGTTCTAGCTTAAGTTCTCGTTGATTCTCATTTTTATTTTTAGTTTATGTTTGAATTTTGTTATTCTATTTTGGTTGGGGACACGTGTACCAAGTAACGAACAAACCCAAACAAATCGTCCATCGACTAGGACTTTATCTTTGTTTTCCAAGGAATAATATCCGGTAACGTGGTGGTCCCTGTAGGAGTCCGAACTTTAAAAACGGAATCCGGAATTCGTAATACCAGGCTCTCGCAAGACTCGAAGCGTTTTATGGAAACGTTTCCATGATAAATGTATATTTATTCGCAGTCAAGAATCACCCGATGGGCGGTTGATTTACGCTTGCTCTCTCCTTCCTCTCCTCGCTCTCCGAGCTTTCTCTGCTAACCGGTTGCCTTGTCATACCCAAGTCGGATTATCAGGGGCTCTGAATACTTTTGTTACGGGCAGGGATTATCCGCGAGGTATGCAAGTGGAAAAATGAGGCATCCTTCTTTTCTCGTTATGCCGACTCGTTTTGCGAAAATAAAACGAAGCAAAAACAAACTTAACAAATAAAAATATTTTTCGTTCGCTGAATGACCCCCTTTGTTCGTGGTCGTTACAATGGAACTTTGCAAAAGGCAATAGTAGTGGAAGATACAATGATTCGACTGATCCTGAGCATCGATATATTCGGAGAGGGGATTTTTAACGCAGTGAATTCCGTCACTAACTAAATGGACTTCAACAATAGAAAAACCAAGTGCAAAAAACGAAAACCTAAACGAACCGAAATCCATAGAAAAACAAAAGCAAACCCAAACAAAACCAAATACAAATAAAACGAAACCCAAACAGAACTGAACACAAACGGAAGAAAACCCAAACAAAACCAAAACCGAACAAAACCAAACCCAAATAACACCGAACTCAAACTAAACTAAACCCAAACAAGACCAAACTAAAACAAAACCAAACTCAAACCCAAACAAAACGAAACTCACATAAAACAAAACGAAACAAAAACAAACTCAAACAATACCAAACCTAAACAAAACAAAATCCATTAAAAATGAAATCCAAACAAAACGAAACGCAAACAAAACCAAACCCGAACAAAACCAAATCCAAACACAGATAAACCCAAGCCCTAATCCAAACAAAACCAAATCCAAACACAGATAATTTCAAACCCAAACAAAACGGACTGAATCAACAAGGCTCGAACCAAACTTCTCGTTACGAAACTGATATATCACCGGTGCTCTCCCGAGTGAGAAAAATCGGAATTTCACTGTATTAGACATTTTCCTTTGCGAGCATTCTCCAGACTTCTTGCCTTAGTTTCATAAAAAAAAGTGGATAATCCGAATTAATGCGTCGAAGTAGGTACGAAGTTGATTTTCGATAAAGGCCGGGGACTCGATCTCGTCTGCTTCACGGTTAATTGCTTCAAGCTGTGTACTATTCGTTGCTCAAGACTGTTTTGGAAGCATTCCAAGGGAGCACGAGGTCGCTCCTAAAAAGCGTGTGATCATTACTCGAGGCGATTCTAACGCGACAAAAAACACCTTGTTTATCCGAGCAATCATCGTTCCCGCTTCGCGTAGTTTAACCACAGCGAACCGTGATCGAATCCGTAATCATCCAGGCTCCTCTCCAGTACCGTTACGCCGCCACCTTAACCCCCCCTCTCCTTCCGCCCCCACCTACCCACCTTCCAACTCGCCAGAAAAATCCATCATCGTTATTCGCAAAATGAAGTTTGTTTTCTTCTTTATTTGTTCACGTCGGTGCCTCTTTCGAGGCTTGATCGAAAAAAAACAGGTTTATGTTAACGTAATTTCTGATTTCTTCATAATTGTTTACATAGATAAACAATTACATACTTGTACGGAATCCCACCGATTATTGTTCAATTTTTTCGTCTTTAAAGGGATGACGAAGACGCCTCCGTCCACTTTGAAATTTTGACTATTCTCTCAACCGGCTGAAGCAATTGATATAAAATTTATTGTGTGCATTCAAGACGATGGCACCGAGAACCTCCTGCTCACCATTTTTGATAAAAATGTATCATCTTTGAGAAATCGCGGCGAGAAACCGAGAACAGGCCTCCGTCCAGTTCGAAATTTTGAAACGAATAAATTGAATAAAATTTGTTGTGCGCATTCAGGACGATGGCTCCGATGGCACCGTCAACAAAACTGTAGTGATTACATCTGTTTCATAAAAAAATCTAAGCTACTGTACGTTTCAAGTAGGAATTATCGATCGGAGTGATTTATTTTTGCCTTTGCTGGTCGACGCGCAGCCACTACACACGTGTACACTCGCGTTGAACCAACGACGTTCGTTATGTTTTTTCGGGAACAGCTTTGTGAAACGGCGATTGATCAGACCACTCGAGTCAAGCTGATTACTTATTTTAGTAATTTATTTTTTATAATAATAATTGAACACGTTTATTACTAACGCTTTTCGAATAATTATTATCTTACGATGAATATTGTTACGCTTAAATGTATTGTATTTTCTATCTTCTATTTTTTTATATTCCTTTTTTTAAATATATTTTTTATATTTTAATACAAATTTATATTTATTCTTTATATTTTTCCATATTTTTCGTATTTTTATATTTCAACGCTAAAAATATTATAGATATACTGTCTCGACTAATCAATCCGCTACTACTGCCTTAATTGAGAGCTCATCAATTTTCCCGCGTTTCAATGAACGTGGCGAGATGAACGCAACAAACATTCGACGTTCCGTTGCGTGGGCGTCGTCTCTTTTACGGGCGCGGCAGTATAAAGTGCCCCCCCCCCCCCCCCCCCCCCCCCCTCCTTCTCTTCTTTTCCGCCCTCCATCGCCTTTTCACTCCCCCCCCCCCCTACTTGTCCGTTCTCTTGTACTTCCTCCTTTGTACGGTCCCGCTGATCCACCGTGTATGCGTACGGTTCCATCACCGTCTATTCCCCCCCTCCTCCTACTTCTCGTCTACAATTGTAAAACATGGATAATCCTTTTAAGGGGATGGGCAGTCGTAACCGCTGTCGCGTCGGGACTCACTTAAATAGTTGCTTTCTGCACATTTAGTACGGCTAATACTGGCAACCGCTAACTCGAGCTAACACTCGTCGCGCACTTGCATGTACATTTGTAAATTACTGTGTAAAACGCTCCCCCCCCCCCCCCTCACCGTTCTTCTACCCGGCTTTTAAACATTATGTCCGAATTCCTTGACGAGCTTTTTTTTAATTTTTGTACTGTTCACTAGCTGCTGGCAGTGAAAGAGAACGATTCCTATTTTAAAGATTTTTTTTATTGGTATAATTAGAATTATGTAGGGGAGATGGGCCCAAAGCGGGCACCTTAAGAGAAAGGTGCAGAAAAATTGGTTTAAAACTTAGCTAAATTATTTTTTTTTCGCCATAAGGTCC
>JAPYZJ010003150.1:0-19940 GCA_030522765.1 Ophioninae sp. B BG-2022a | reverse complement strand
AAAAAGTAGAAAAAGAAAAAGATGAGAGCGACAATGATCAGTAGCGGTCAGGATATAGGTTAGAATTTTAGATGTAAGCTGTTAAATGTAAGTCCGCGATTGAGATAGATTGTAAGGAAAGAGATTTTGTAAAAAACTTTATAACAAGTTATGTAAATAAAACTCTATTATATATAATTAATAATGATAGATGTAAATAATTTTTAATAGTTGACAATGATTAATGTAAATAATTATAAATAATTAACAATGATAGATGCAAATAATTATAAATAATTAATAACGATAGATCTGAATAATTGTAAAAAATTAACAATGATCGATGTAAGTAATTGTGATTAATTGATAATGACGGATATAAATAACTGTAAATAATTGATAATAATAAATGTAAGAAATAATAAATAATTAGTAATGATAGATGTTAATAATAGTAAATAAATGATTATATATATATATACATATATATATTATTGTTAAAAAAATATATATTTTTACATTTACCACTGAGTAAACAAAAAATATTTCTTCACTTCCCGAACTTATAATAAATACTGAAATCAACCGATGATTAAAAATTCGTCAAATCCGAATCTGTCAACCCAAACAAACCCAAACAAACCTAAACAAATCTGTGCCAACAAAAATTAACAATAAAACCCTTGAGAATATAAAGTCGAACGGTCCACGCGAGTCTCATCTACTCAACCCCTTTTTGTTCCTCTAGCGTACACCTCGGTCTCAAAACTCTCTAATTCAAGAATCCCCTTCTTTTCAGCATTTGTTCGTTGGTAAACGCGACGGACTTTGCTCTCACCTCGAGAATCCCAGGGATAACGAGCAAGAGTGTACGCACGAGCGTGTGTGCGTCCCGTGCGTCTCCGTATTAGACAAGCTTCGTTGCCCGAGTTCATCAGGGCGTTGAAAAAAAAAAACAAAAAAAAAAACCAAAAAATAATTTACCAAAAAAAAAAAAACAAGCACGAAGAGAAGAATAAAGAAAGAGGCTCGAGTCGGCGCGACCCTCCAGTAGCGTACGAGCCCGAGTCCTCCAACGTGTCTTTTTTCCTTCCTGATTATCGTGCTCTTCAAACCAACCCCTCCCCCCTCTTCGCCCATCCCCCTGCCCCTCAAACACATTTTCGCAATCCACGAATAATAACTAAAAATATAATCGAAGGCAACGCGAAAATCAACATGGACGAAGGAGGGGGTCGGGGGGAGCATGTTTGGGTTCGCTCCAGCCCACGAAAACCGGGGGTGATGACGCAACGAATAATATAAGTGCGAATCGCGACACTCCCGGGTTTCAGACGCGACGGGGAGAAGGGCGAAATTCCCGCGTGGAACGTCCGGACGCGCATACTAATTACGAAGCTTCCATTTTGCGGGTTCCACACCCTGGAGGACGCCCGGGTTGCGACGGAAGAAAAAGAAGAAGCGAATCCGGTTTCCGAAAGAAAGAAAAGAAAACAACAAAAAAAAAAGAAGGAAAAAAAAATAGAACGAAAAACAAAAAAGTATAAAGTCGACACGAATATTTTGTTTGGGTTCGTCCGCTGTAACGAAAGCTCCGAGCTTCCCGTGTATCCCGATAATTGGTAGTTTTCGAAATTATCGCGGGACACTCGAATTTGAATTCGGCGATCGAAGCGATCGAGAAGGGGGGTGCGGTTGGGTAAAAAGATTCGCTCGAGGTACCAGTAAAAGAACATACAAGTTACCGCTTCACGAGTCACGACGAAAGGTTATTTCCTTTTTTTTTTATTTATTTGTTTGCTTCGTTTTTTTTTAACGTCTCCTTTTTCAACTTTTTTTGTTGCTCTCTCTCTCTCTGTCTCTCGCTCTCTCTCTCTCTCCTTCTCTTTTTCGTTAATTAGCGTTTCGATTCTTGGTCTCGCGGTGAGGAGAAACGAGAGGCGCGTCAAAAAAAAAAAACGGGAGCACATCGGTAGCGAGAGGAAGCGATCCGAGAATCGAGTTCGCGACGTGTGTCACGGGCGCATGCACCAGCCAGCCAACGTGTGAAAAAATTAGCGCGTCTTCCTCGGCAGACACGGGGCTGTGAGCTCCTTCTGGTAATTAGTTCATTCGTCTGCGCGCGCTAATTACGTTCTCCCTCCAAATCCGCCCCCCCCCCTTTCCCCTCCGCCTCTTCCTCCTCCCGCCCCGCTATCCTTCAATCTCCCAAACCCAGCCATCCACTATTTCTTTTTTTCTTCGTTTGAATTTCTTATTCGAAGCGTGTTACGATGCATCGGTTGCTCTCCTCGTCGCCGTAACGAGGATCGAGGCAAGAGGCGGAGGGAAGGTGGAAGGTTGAAGGTGGAGGGGCGAAATGGTAGAAAAAAAAAAAGGTGGCAAGCCAACGGGATCGCTTCTGAAATTCGCAGGTCACAGATAGGACCAACCTACTCTGGGGATGATGACACTGCGAGGGGGGGGGGGGCCGAGGGAGGGCCGGCGGTCTGGGGGGGGGAGGCCACTGTTTTTTTTTTTTTTTTTTTTTTTTCATTTTTTTTTCTACGGTTTCCCAGCATTCTACGAGTGTTTATTTCACTTGTTTTTTTTTTTAGCAATTAGAGGGCGTACTTGACGAGGAGGGTGAGGTAGGGAGGGGGAAACGTGAAACGGTACGTCGCCCTTTTGCCTGTTATTTAATTGGGATGTGCGATATTGAATGACACTCCGGAAGGATAACAGCAGAATGGGTGAAATCCGGAACTTTAAGTTTTACACGCTGCTCGCGTTGCATCGCTATTCGAAGTTGGGGAGCTTTTTTTGTTGTTGCGGTTTATTTTGAATAGGGAGATTTGAAAAATTGGGGAGATTCTTGAATTTTTGAGATTCGGCTCGATCGAATAATATGTCAGACGTTTTGGTATTTTGGAGTATAGAATTTTGATTTTAGAAATATTTGTATTAAAGGGGATTTCGTGTCGGATGTTTTTTGAGATAAAACCTGTACGACTCGATCTAGACTTTTTAATTATTCTTCCATTTTAGATCAGGTTTTTGGATTCAGGATAATTGAATAGAAAAATATTCACGTTTTTAGTTGAAATTGAAAAGTTCGATCTGTATTTGAATAAAAACGTTTAGGTTTGTAATAAAAAATAATAAAATGAGAATAAAAATTAAAAAAAATAAGTTTGTGCTAAAAATAAAAAGCACTTATAATAAAAATAAAAATCAATTAATTTATGATAAAAATTTAATAAAAACACTTATGATAAAAATAAAAATAAATAAAACAAGAGAAAAAAATAATCATTGCAGTTTCGAAGATGCAAACTCCAAGATCATTTTGCAACACTTTGCGTCCAAGAAATTGTAATTTGGCCTCGCGACGAAAAATTGACGGTTTTTCATTCGCGAATCTTCTCGATGTTGAAACACCGCGCGTGCATGTTTTTTTTTTTTTTTATTTCTGCTTCTCGTTTCAGTTTTTGTCGCGGTGAAAGGACGCGACTGTTTATCGGGAGAGACGCACTCTCGACGCGCCACTTTGCACTTTCGAAAACACCCTGACAATAGCGGGAACGAAAAAAAAAAAGGAAAAGAAAAGAAAAAAAAATAATGAAACGAATTAACAAAGTGTCAAGTGTGCACGCGCGAGAATGGAGGGGGAAAATATGGCCGCGTAAAAGGAACAAGGGAGGAAATGATTCTGACCCCGTGGTTAACATTTTTTTAATTATCAAAGAGACGGACGTTCTTTGTGACGTCGAGATTGCGTCGAAGGTAACATTCTTTTTTTTTTTTCATTTACATATTTTTAACCAAAAGTCTAAACGTAAACTAAAAAATTGTTTTTTTTTTAAATTACGAGAGACTATCGTAAACCGAAAAATAAAAATTCGTTTCAAAGTTCAGCGTAAACGTTTTTTCAGCATTTCCCCTAGAAAAATGTTATCACCTTACATTAGCAAGCTTTAAAAATAATTTTTTTTGTTTAAAATTCCTATTTTGACATTTTTGAAAAATTTTGGAACTTAATAACGCAGGAATATTTGATAAAAATTCTTATCAGAGATTCATAACCTAAAACCGCCAAAAAAAGATTTGGAACATTAAAAAAGTTTTTAAAAAACTGAAAACCCTTCGGAAAAATACATTCCTTGAGCAAAAACAGTGGAACCATCACGATCATTCCTTTTCCCCATCTATTTTCCCGACTTTCTTCCCTAGCCGAGTAAAGCCACGAATCTCCGTACAAATCTCCCTCCCGTTTAGCTCAACCCCTCTTTCGTAAATTCCAACAATTCACATCCGCCTAAACGCGAATACGTAAAAGCGTGTATTCCGCTGCCAGGGAAAACCAAAACCACCCTACCGTCTCGAGTCACGTGTGAAATGAAGAATCGTTCCGTGAAGATTTCCTTTCGAGGATCTTAGCTCGAAGGATTCCTTCGAGTTTATCCGGTCTCCTCGGTTGATAAAAAAACAGTTCTCGTTTATTTTTCTCGATCCACGTGATCGGGACGAAGACGAGTACGAGAGGAAATATGTAACCCAAACGAACCCTCTGTAGCCGTGTGACATTCCTGTTTGGGTTTGTTTGGGTTTGCGTTTGTTTGGATTAAATTCTAGAATTAAAATTAACTAAAAATTGAATAAAAATGGCATTAAAATGAAATAAAAATAGAATTAAATCAGAATTAAAATGGAATTAAAATGAAATTAAAAATATCCACCTCCGCGGGCTAAATATCACTAGTGGTGACTAATTAAAATAATTCATGCCATAAAAAAAAAACAAATCTTCGCCAAAATAGAGATGGATCCCTACTTTTCCATAACAACCCAAACACCCCCAACAAAACTTATCTACCACATACCAATCTACGAATTTCCATTACCCAAAAAATAAAAAAATCAAATTTTTCCAAAAACACCTGTATTCTCATTTCTTCCGATAATCATGTTTCAACAGACGACTAATTTCAAAAAACGGTTATATACATTGCTTCACTGAGGGTTAATCCTAACGATACGTAATGGAAAGTTAATCCTGAGGTTCGACGCAGCCGAGATTGAATGCCGTCTCCGGAGGGATGGGGAGGCCAGATGAAGAGAATCTTTCTCGGTTTGAGGGTGCGCGGGAGGTCTGCGGGAGGGGGGGGGGGATTTGGTTGGTGGTTAGTCGCCGGTTATCGCAGGGACGTCGCGGAGGTTTTTTTAGAAAGCGCGCGACGCTCGCACGCGGAGAAAACCGCGGGCGAGAGATGACACTCTTGATGCCGTCGCTAATTGGGCCCTCGAGGTTGCCTTTCTTCCCTGGCAACGTGCAGACGCGCATCCATACGCGGCGCATCAACAAACACGCACACGTATATACGGATCACGTATTTTTGCATACATCCTTCCTCCGGCTGGCTTTTCTTCGGCGAGTCTCGTCGTTTCCTCTTTGTAGGCAAGAGGAAACAGAGCGAGAGTCGACGAGGGTCGTCGAGGGAGTGGGGGAAAGGACGGAAAATTCGAAAGGAAGAGTGTCAAAAGACGATGAAAGGAAACGAGATTTGTATCGCGTTAGGGGCTATAGAGCGTTGGCGGTGGCGTTTGCGATAATAATATCGACAGCTTTGGCAAATAGTCATTGCGGAGGAGGGGGCAGGAAGAGAGAGAGAGAGATGATGATATAATTTATTATGCCCTAGTCTTAGACTTTCGGGAAAAAAAAGAAGTCACAAAAATAACGTAGAAACTTAAACATAACTTAAAATTAATATACACAAAGAAAATAGTAATAATTATAATGAAGAAAAAAAATAATAACAATAATAATGATAATAAAAATAGGTAATAACCAGAATCACCAGAATAGCGGTGATTGTTATAAAAAATAACTATAATAATAATGATAAATAATAATAATAAGCGTAATGATAATCATAGTAGAAAATAATACAGTTTATAACGACGTAATAATAATAATGATATAATGATAATAAAACTATCTAAATATCCACACGATAGAAAAAAATAGTAAAGAACAGAGATATCTTGATCATATCTGAAGATAAACTAGCTTGAAGATAATTTAGCAATTTTCGGTGACGAGAGAGAGAGAGAGAGAGAGCGAGATTGATATAATTTAATATGCCCCAGCGGACTTTCGGGCAAAATAATAAAAAATAGAGTACGCAATACGAAAAATAATAACAATAGTAGTAATTACATAATTATAAATAATAATAATAATGGTGACAAAAAAAAGTTATAATAACCAAACTAAAACTAAAAAAGAAAAGCTGAGGAAGAAATACAGAATAAAGAAAGAATACAGATTAAAGTAAGTAAGTAAAGTAAGTGAAGTAAGAAATACAGAATAAAGAAAGGGAGAGATTTTGTTTTTTTTTGGTTTTGATTGACGAGTAAAGAGATCTCGACTCACCGAGCCGCGCGAACTTGGACCCTCGATCCTGCAACGAGAAAACGAATCAATTAGCTACGAGCCCAATGGAATTCATTTGCTCGTCACATCTTAGTGGGAACTGTTTTGGTTCTGGAGGGTGATTCTAAAGGGAATTTTACTTTAAATCGCATTTAACGTAGAGTAACAGTAAAGTAAATTTAAAGTACCTAAAGTAAAAGATTTTCCATCAAAGATTTACCATCTCAATTTGCAAAAAAAAGGATCTTGATAGCGTTGAATGTAACCTGAAACGTTTTTATTTTTCAATTAATGAATAAGAAGAAATATAGTTAATTAAAAAAAATGTGTTTCATTAATTCTTGAAATTAAGAATAAAAATAAATTTCCTTTGAAAAAAATGTATTTAATTAATTATTCAATTAAATAATAAGAAACAGTTAAACTTCGTTAGTAAATGAATCATTCTTTTTTCTTGTGCTTACTGAAAAAAACTGAATTAAGTCAATACCTACTTAACGTATCAAAAAAGAAGCGAAGTATTTTTGTATTTTTTACTCACTTCTTTTTACATCTACATTTTGTAAATTTTCATTTGGGATATTTGGGAATATTTAGGAATATTTTTTTAGGAAAATCAAACAATTTCCGGTTGATAATTCTTTAAAAAAAAAATCGAAAAGTTGGAAAATAGAGTGAAATCCATTTCGTTTAAAATGTCAACTTCCTGCGACCCCATAAAATGACTGCACGTGTGTTATCCCTTTCCTCGTCACGATGCTCGTGACGTTTCACCGAAAGTCGTAACCGAATCGTTAAACGTTTTACGGTTCAACGACCGATATTTCAGTTCGCGCCATTCAAGTTCACTATTCCATTTTCCTCTTCAGTTTCTCAACGATATATTACGTCAGCTGCTCTTCTTTTTCCCATCCCATCAATCGAATAAAAATTTCTCCGAGTAATCCACATTTGTCCGTGTTTGATTTTCCTCTCGTGAGTCGTGGATCCCCGGAGGCGCCGAGAGACCCTCCAAGAAACATTAAAAGTTGCAACTCTTCTCGCGTCTTCGTAACAACGCGATAAAAGTTCGAGCTTCTTCCTCGGCAAATGGGCAAACTTTAAACCTCTCCGAGAGTTCGAGGTGGTTCGGTCTTCCGGATCGCCGGAACGCGAAACGTTCTCTCTTCGCGAGATACACTCGTCTGTATAAAACGACAATTATCTCGGTCGAAACGACAAAAACGGAAATCCAAATATTTCGGTCTGAAATACTCAATGCAAATATGAAATAAAGAAATGTAAAATATAAAAACAAAGGTTGAATAATAATTCTTACTCAATATTAATTAATCTAAAAAATAAATCGGAATTCAAGATTAAAAATTAAAAGAAAATTAATATAAAGTCAAAATTCTAAATTTAAAAAAATATGTCTGTATCGCAAACTGAAAACCTAAAAAAACAAAATTTGAATTCCAAATTGAAAACCTAAAAAAATAATCCAAAATTCCAAATTGAAAACCTAAAAAAATAATCCAAAATTCCAAATTCAAAATCTACAAAATAAATCTGAACACCAAATTAAAAACCAAAAAAAAAAAATCTGCATCGAAAATCCAAATACCAAATTCTCAAACCCTGCCACAACCTGAAACCCTAAAAAATTCCTCATTATCGAATACACTCAACGATAAGAAAAAAAAAACCTCCTGTCAGTTTTTCGAAGCCATCACGAGTCCCGTGACTACGATTCGTCGAAAACGAAAGCGAAATAGTGGAAGTCGAAATTTTTATCAGCACTAGTTGTGACGAGAGTTACCAAAGCGAGGTCGGTTGGGTCGTGACCTCAGATGCCTCAAGAGAAGAGCCACAGTGACCCTGATCAACGAAATTCGTGGCAAACCCAACCCCGTTTCGTCGCTTCAACATCCTCCCTCGCTATTTTCTTCTTTCCGTCCTTCTTCCTTCCTTCTCGCCGTAACTCGTCAATTTTCACTCAAGGCCAAACGAAGGCAGCGCGATCAACGAAGCAACCCGACAAAAAGCTACAAGAGTGTTTGAAAGTGGATCGACGACCCTGGCGAACCGCGTTTCGAGCGGGCCGTCGGCGGGCGGGAGAGCCGAAAGGGTGAGGAAGGGGAGGGCAGGGGGAGGGGGGAGAGGGTTGTACCATTTCGGACAAAGAACGACAGAGGCCGCTTTGTTCTCTCGCGATTCCAACGGGTTCTCTCGTGACCGCCTTCTCAAGGTCACTCATTCACGATTCTCTCTCTCTCTCTCTCTCTCTCTCTCTCTCTCTCTCTCTCTCTCTCTCTCTTCAAGTCCGCGCACTCCGCGGGTGCTTTCGCGCCGTTCCATTGTTTCGCCGAGGATGAAAGCGTCGAAGAGCGAGGAGAAGAGAAAGAGAGGGGAGAGAAAAAGGATTCGTTTCGCGGGCCTGGAGATTTGAAGAAAAAAAAATATTTGAACGAATCCGGCAGAGGGCGTGCGATGATCGTTGGCCCCAGTCGAGAGCGTGAATCAAGGCGTTTGTTCCCGTGAACGATAAATACGTTTGGGGGGCACCCTCTCGGTGTATACGTCTAACGAGAGCTCGTCGGGGCTGATAATGGAATATCGTGCACTTACGAGAGAGAGAGAGAGAGAGAGAGAGAGAGAGAGAAAGCGTCATATCCCTTTTCCCTCAACACGCCCTTCGAAGGGCGTCGTAGAATCCTTGGGAAAAAGGCATTCCTTCGGGAGTGTATCCCGAATTATCTCTCATTTGGGACACATTCAGAGAGGAGGAACGAAACGGGTCGAGTGAAATTGCTGTTGAAATAATTGCGGGCAAACAGACAAGTTTATTTTATTTTTTTTTTTTTTGTCTTCTTTTTCATCAGGGAACTACTATACGGTTCAAACGTTGTTTGGAAAATGGGTTGAAAGTTGCACGTGCGGAGAGAGGAAGAGGAGAAAGAAAAAAAGATGGTAGGGGGGCGCACGGGTCAAGTTTGGTCCAAGGGAGGAAAGAGGGAGGAAAGAGGGAGGAAAGAGGGAGGAAAGAGAGAGGACTATCCATCGCAGTCCGTCGCCTCAACGGGCCAGCAAGCAGCCTCTCCCGGATCGTCCGAGAGTGGATACCCGATATATATTTTCGCGAGAGGAAGCGAGAGGGTTTCCCCGGTACGCGCATGCTCATCGTACTCGTCCACAACTCCACCTCCTCGGCTACTCCGACGCGCCACCCCTCTATTGATTTTGTTACATCCAGTAGCAACCCTCCCGCGATCCTTCCAACCCAACCGACCCAACCTTCCACCCCCTTCCGCCCCCCCTCTCCCCTTTCCCCTTTGCCGTACTCAGCCACCTTTCAACTATATACGCGGAACATCGGGCTGATACGATTGCCCGCGCGCGCACCTACATCCCCGAGAGTACTCGGGGCCAACTGTGTGTACCTTGTAACGGCAAGCAGCGTCCACACCATGCATTACTCGGCGAGTGAGGAAATGGATTTTTTTTTCTCAAACCCAAACAAACCCAAACCGCTGGATCTTGAATGATGATCTGTATCACTATCAAATTGGTAATACTGAGAATTCGAGTATTTATTGTTTTTTTTTTGGGTTTGTTTGGGTTTATTTGGGTTTGCTTTGGTTTCAAACCCAAACAAACCCAAACCGCTGGATCTTGAATGATGATCTATATCACTATCGAATTGGTAATACTTAGAATGCGATTTATTGTTTTTTTTTTTTTGGGTTTTTTTGGGCTTGCTTTGGTTCCAAACCCAAACAAACCGAAACCACTGGATCATCAATGAGATCTATAGCACCATCAAATTGGCAATACTTAGTATTCTATTATTTATTGTTTTTTTTTTGTTCCATTAATAAGTATATTAAAAGCATCATGCAAATTTTAGGTCCAAAGATGGCGGGAAATAAGATATACCTATCAATAATCCCTGATGCGACGGGGTAAAAACGTTCGAGGAAATTGTGTTTTAGGTTCACGGTCACGCAAGGTCGAGCTCCCTCGTTTCCGAATTGCTGAAAAAACGAGCCGCCATTTTGATGCGGTTGATCTCATTGGTAAGTTCGATTTTCCCAAAAGTATTTTAACGAATTGTAAACAAAAACACGAGCGAGACGTAATTTCGAATTGCAACTTTGAAATATCCAATTTTCACGTTTACCTCGAGTCAAGTTGTATCTCGAGTCCTATTTGGGACAAAATAGGAAGAAACGGAAGTCTTCATCGTTGGACTTGCCCGATCTCTTTTCTGCTCTTTCTCTATCTTTCGTATCCAAACTTTCCAGCAAGTTTCGTATCCAAAAGAAAATTCCAGTATTTCCACTTTAACGTTTTTACCTCGAAGTGGAACGACTAGAAATTGGCCAAAAAAAAAGATGAAAAAAATAGATGTTGGTTGCTTAGCTAGAACGCGGATGTCGATGTCTGAAAGTTACGATCAGTTTGGGTAATTCCTATTCCCGACGAGAGTACCTAATGCCTGACAATTGGCAAGGAAACGTTTTTCGCGAGACGTTTTACATCACAGAAAAACTAGCCATCGAATTTGAGCCTGAAGAGCTTCAAGTAAGAATTATGATTCCAACAGTGTTCTCTTTATCTCTGGTACAGAGTTTCTCCGTCACTCCGAGTTTCCCTCTCATCTCATCTTTCCTCTCTCGACCAGCACTTTGGTTTCGGGATTTCTCTCCGTTAGAGGGCGCCAGTGGGTTGCCTAGAGCCAACCAACCGAGGCACTCGGTGGTCCCCAACTAGTTCAAGTACGACGCGCTACTCTTTTTCTCTCCCTCCATCCCTCTTGCTCGTTGGCTATGCTGCCCTTGCGCGTTCACATCCGACGAAGAAGGTACTCGAGAGCATTTGCGGTGGATTTGGCGGTACTCCGCAAGCCCCCGGGAGTCCCACTCGAAGAGCCCCCGCGGTATGTTCTCTCTCGCTCTTTTCAAATCTCTCTCTCTCTCTTTCTCTCTTCCGATTTATCTCTCCTTCCCTTTTTCCATATCACGACTCGTCGTTCGCTTCCACTCCTCGAGAGCAATATCTCGCTATGCTTTTCGCCAAAGAGTGTGGAACCGCCAAGTTCTGAACCACCAAGCCCCATTCCGTATCATACCCCGTGATAATCCTGGCTGGGTATCGGGTGAGGGTTCGAGAAAAGAACGTACGTCGTCGCCAGGGATTACCGGGGTTGTCCTCACCCCCCCTCCCTCCGAAATATATTTTCTCTTCTTTCGTTCAAAGAGAATGTTGACTGTTGGCTCGTCGAGGAAAAAAAAAAATCATTAACAAAATACCGCCAAGTTGGTGATCGAAAATAGGAAAAGTAGAGAGAGCTTGTGGGTGGCTCGATGCATCGGTACGGTAAATGATGAAAAGAGATGGAAAGTGGACAAGGTTGTTTGGGTCGCCCTTCCTGCGCAGACTCTTCAACGTTCGCCGACCGAGAGACTCCGTAAAATATTCACTTGGACATCTGGTCGTTTCGTTTGTGCAAACTCTCGGCTTTTTGTGCTCGTTCAGCCGAGAGGACGATGGGCGCCCGACGAGTCACCCGTGCGCTCATTCGAGAGGCTTGTTTCGTGGGATTGTCGGATCAGCCGTACGAACGATATTGCGTCGACTCTATCTCTCTCTCCCTTTCTCTCTCTCACCCTCTCTTTTTGTCAGTTTTTCAGTTCATTTTTAAGTTTACTTTTTCAAGTTTATTTTAACGTGACATCGTCGGTAAAGTCAGTGGTACGAATAACATCTTGAACGTTATTGCGTTTTACGTTTATTTTTGCGTTTTTTTATTGATTTTGCTTTTTTTGGTTTATATTGCATTTTTTTAATTTATATTGAATTTTTTGGTTTATTTTTGCTTTTTTATTTATATAGAATTTTTTGGTTTATTATTGCATTTTTTTGTATTTTTTGTTGGTCATTTTTGTTATCACTTTGTAAATTTTTTTTTAGTTTTGAAATTCCTAAATTTCCCGAAAGTTTTAAACTAAGGCATAATAAATTTATCATTATCATCATCATCTCTCTCTCTTCGTCGCGAATCCTGTATGTCCTTAATCTACTCTTCCTCCCGCTGCACCAATCGACGACCCTCGAATTTGCGAGTCCGAGGTTACCGGATATGCCTCAACGCTCCACCAGATGGTAGAGACCACTACGACGGAGTCTCCGAACACGCTTCTTTTTTTTTTTTATCTCGACCATCGTCACGGATCATCTTCGTTCGCTCGTTCGCTCGGCTAATAAAGAAAACGATGAGCAATGCTTCCTGGGGGATAGGAAAAGAGGGTGATCGCGTGCTTGCGAATCGACTCGCTGGACATCGTTGCCTGATGTACCGATGTTTTGACACAAACTCCACCCACCATCCGAGGCTAAACGCTCGTATCGTTTTCTCCTTCTTTCTGCTGATGGACTGCGTGTCACTTTCGAATCGCTCGAGTAACTCTCCTCCTGCGTCGTAAAAGTATCTCGAATTATGGAAAACTTCAAATTTTGACTTTCGGGAAATAATTCAAAATTATTTCGTATTATGATACGATATTTGAACAAATTTATTGAAAATTATTTTGAAAAATTACTTTAAACTATAATTTAAGAAATTAATTAGATTTGATTTACACGAGGTATGGAAAACACCAAATTTTAGCTTTCAGCGAATAATTCAAAATTATTTCGTATTATAATACGATATTAAAACAAATTCATTGAAAGTTATTATTAAAAATCATTTTAAACCATAATTTAAGAGATTAATTAAATTTTATTTACACGAATTATAGAAAACACCAAATTTTAGCTTTCAGTGAATAATTCTAAATAATTTCGTATCACAAAACGATACTGAAACAAATTCATTGAAAATTACAATTAAAAATCGCTTTAAACCATACCTTAAAAAATCATTTGAAAATTACAATTAAAAATCACTTTAAAACATAATTTCAGAAATCAAAGCCCAAAAAAAAAAACAACTTTCGATTGAAACTCTATCAAACCAGATACCATCATCAGCGAATAACTCCCAATGCTAAAAAACCATCCAAAACGAGAAAACAAAAATTTGTACGTTTATAGGAAGATAAAAAATACCTATATATAAAAAAAGAGAAAAAACGCGATATGAATTCCAACGATGAGAGCTTCAATGGCATTTAACGACGGCGGTTTATGGAAAGCTCCCCGTTTCACCCTGGTTTCGCAGGACACCTTTGAGTTTCGATCTAGGCCAAAGTCCCGCGCGGCACTCGTAAGCTCCTTCCATCTCGGCTATTATCGTCGCATGCATCACCGGCTAACAACCGCAATAACTTTTCCCATGTAACCGCGCGTGTCTCGAATCTTTGAAGCGCGCTACTCCCTCGCCGTCGAGAACCGTCTGCTCGCTCCGTATCAGGGGTAAAGAAGAACGAGAGGGAGGAAGGGGGGGGGGGGCAACAAAACTGGGGAGCTAAAAGCGCCTATCTGGGAAAATTTCCAGCTGATGTACGAATATCGTGAGTTTTTCATCATCCGGCGAACCGTATCCGTCGGCGGACCACCCAGGTGTTGTCTTTCCTACGAAGGTAACGAATTACCAATTTCCCACTATTTTTCATTCCAGAAACGAACGCCTCAAAAAAACAATAAAAAATTAAACGCAAAAAAATGGTAAGTTAATTACGCAACGTATTTTTCGAAATTGAACAAATAGCCAAACGGAAATTGTCGCAGCGATCCAATTGGTCGATCCATATCTACTTCCTGATGGGGATTCAATTCAACGATGTATATTGGATACTCTGTAAACGTGACGGTTCTACCTTCCATTCTAATAGAAATCCTAATAGAATCCATTCGAATCGGATTCGAAATCCTGACTCGAATCCTGAAGGATTAGCACATTGTCGAACCCAATATCCGATCCCAGAGCGCGATGGGTATCGAATTCACGAAGTTTAATCTTGCATCGTCGCTATTTCTTTTTTTTTTTGCCTGGTTCGGACGAAGGTATCGATTTGTTTTTTTTTTTACGAATTTTGATTTGGAATTTTGAACCACGATTTGGAAAAAAGATGATTGAGGATTGGAGACTTAAATAAACGAAGACAAAAATTGTTGCCTTCCAACTAATTAAATTCACGAATCGTGTAAATGGTTTTTAAAATGTATAAAGCTTTGAAGAGAAAAAATAGAAAATAGATCAAATGAAAAAAATATATATAGCTTCGAATCTTAAAAATCGATTTGAAAAGAAAATCCACTGTACCTAATTATGAGATTGAAGTTCGAAACGTTGCGACGCAACGAAAATTATTATTTTTTAATTGCTTTATTTTTTCTTCACTAAAATAGTGAGTAAAATACCGCAATAATTATACAAATCTTTATTCTGATAACCCAAACAAACCCAAACAAAAAATATTTCGCCAAATAATGAATTGAAAGAAATAAAAAAATGAGAAAAGAAATTTCGCAGCGTCGCAACGACGCGAACTTCAAGTCGATACCTAATTGTTATTTGTTTGGGTTCAAGTGCACTTCAACGTAATATCAGCACACTTGAAAATCCCCGAATAATTATCGTGACATTTCACGTGATAGCGATTCGAACATGGTAGGGTTTATCAAACGACGTTAATTAGGGAACAGTACCGAATCCGGTTGAATCCTGATAAGGATTTCCTGGGTGAAGCGTCCTCAGCAAATTCCTGCAGAAACGTTCATCTTGAAAATCCCCGTGCAATGAATCACGGCGATACACATTTTTTATTCCAGCAAACTCAGGTTAAAAATGACAAATAAAAAAAATGGTCGTAGAACGAGACGAGGCAAAACGTAATATAGGTGGGTTTTCGACTGGAGGGTCCAGTCGTTTTATTCGTCTCGGAAGGGTAGTTACCCTTGCGGGATGTTAACGACGAGAGACACGAGACGCTCCTAGCGATCGAGCCTGGACCTCATATTTCATCCGTAGGTACATCGAACCGGTAAACCGCCAGAACGAACCGAGGTGAACGAAAATAGATGGTCGACGAAAATTCGTGGTCCACCACCCCTCGGCTCATTATTTTCATGATGGAATACCGAGTTCCGGTCTTTTATCTGAGGTAATTATGGTGATCCGGTTGGTTTATTGTTCCTCGTCACGCGATCTTTCATAGTTTGATTCGCGAATTATCAAAAATCGACTTCTAATCAAAAAAAAAGAACGGGTTTTTAAATTATTTTCTTTTTGACTCGCCGTTGACTATTTTCGTTAATATTCTTACAACGTTTCAGTTTTATATTCATTTTTAGATCGGTTTTTAATTTTTTTTACAGTTTTACGTCATTTACATTTTACGTAATTTTTTATTTGTTTACATTTACGTTATTTACATTAACAATTTACATAATTTTTTATTTTTGTAGATTTATATAATTTACATTAACATTTTAGATCATTTTTAATTTTTTTAAATTCACATCATTTGCATTAACATTTTACACAATTTTTTATTCTTTTACATTTACATCATTTACATAAATATTTTAACAAATCTTTTTATTTATTTACATTTACAATTTACATCATTTACATTTACATTTAACATCATTTCTATCGGTTTAATTCATTTTTACAACGTCTCAGCTATAATCCAAGCACAAAACGTTGAAAGAGCTAAAGTCGAATCAAGGTCACCCGGATTGATAAAGAAAAAAGCTTCGAACGTGGCTTGGGCCACGAAGGAAGGCGTATAAAAAAAAAACGGTAGACAAAAAAAGAAAGATGACGAAGTTCTAGACAAGTGGAGGGTCTCTTTGGTCGTTCACTTTGCACGGAGCGTCTAAAATGTACGTGGAAATGTATAGACGTATACTCGATCGCGCCCTCACCGGGCGCTATAGTAACAACACGGGGGAAACATAGGGAAATCAATATGGCTTCCGTTGGCCTCTTTCATCCCCTCGCTCTCTCTCTCTCTCGTTTCCCTCCTCCTCGTCCACGGAGTTAACCCTCTCCGAGCGGAATCTCTCGCTCGGGCACTCGGGCCACGCGAGCTCTCGCACAGTCTCTCGTATCTCTCGGGTTCGCCCTCCCGCTGAGCTCGCGGGAGGCCTCTCGCTCGGACGGGTGAACCCATTATGAGGGGGTGTTACTCCGGGGCCAATCCCCAACCACCTGGGAGAGAGAGAGAGAGAGAGAGACGAGCTTCCGTTACGAGAAGTCCTATAAGGGCGCATGTGCGGTTGCTAGGGCCACCCGATCCCTCGACTAGTACACGAGCCACCCCCGAGGCCAATTTTACGGCTATACTTTCGACTCCCTCTCGTGCTTTTTTTCATTTTCGTATTCCACAACGAAAATTCATCATTTCGAAATATTCAACTCAATAAAAAAAAAAACAGGCATTATCAAAATCATCGTTTGACTTCAAAATCGAAGTAAACTTGAGGAGAGAAACCTAGAATCGTCTTGGGCCAACGTAGTTTCCTGATTCCGCCTAAAAAAGGTTATCCACCTGGCGGTCGGTTCGTGAACTCATCGAAAAATATTCGCGCAGTCGGTACGTTATCGGCTGGAAAAAGTATTCTTGAGCGTCGGTATTATCAGCTGATGGTAAACGCAATCCCTGCCTTACCGACGCCCCCTCGGTAAATAGCTTTTACCAACGGTCGGTAAAGCTGATTTCTCCGGGCAAATTTTTCCGACGTTTGCTTCGAAAAAATCGAGAAACGAACGTACACGTGTATCCACCTGTGGTCATTGGAAATAAGAGAGAGAGAGAGATGAAGAGAGGAGAATTCGTAAGGTCGAATTACAGAACTTTTTTTTCGCGGCAAAATTATCGTTGTTTACGTATACAAGGTCTCGGGCAATAGAGCACAGTGGGAATCTCGATACAAGAGACTTACAGTTCTCGAATGTTGGCCGAGAGAGAAGGATCACAGTCGGATCGTTTTCAGTTTGTCCGTTGATGTCACGAAACGTGTTGACACAAATCTTACGATTCGTCAGAAAAAAAAGAGAAAAAAACGAACGGTTTTACATTTATCCCGGAAGTATTCTGCATCGATCGCAAGTTAAGAAGGAAGTATCGTAATCCAAAACGGAAACAAGAAAAGAGGAAGAAAAAAAAAAGAAAAAAAAATGGCGCTCGCATTAGCCCTCGTACTCGCGGGTTTCGAGGAGGAAGACTTTCGCGGTTTGATGAGGCTTTGCTCTTTGGATTCGGATCGAAAGATTTTAACGAGCGATCGAAGAACCGCGTCGCCGAGTACTCGAAGCGAATCGAGCGGCGTTAGCAGCCTTGTATCCTCGACGACGATCGGATCGAGCAGTTACCCAAACAGTTTACCATCCTCGGCCAGCTCACTTTCGTCAGCTTCTTCGAGGTGCGAAACGCCTGAAAACGGCGAGCCTAATACACCAACGACCAAGGTCAGTCAAGGTCAACACCGTACCTCTGTTTGTTTTCCCCTAAGATAAAGTACTAGTCGATTGAACGGTCAACGTATAGCATATCTATAATTTTTGTAAGTTTGAAAATATAAAAATACAATAATTTTGAGCATATTAATATTCATTGTAAAAATATTATTTTTCGAAAAATATTGGGAATACGTGTTCAATTATTATTATGAAAAATAAAGTAATAAAATAATGATCAGATTGACTCGAGTGGTATTGCCAACCGCCATTTCGTAAACGCACTGAAAACAATTACGAAAACGTTGCGAACTTCAATCTCATCGTCGTAGTCGATCAGCAAAAACAAAAATAAATAAATAAATAAAAATAAAAATAATATAAAAATAAAAATTTAATAAAATAAATAAAAACAAAAATAATATAATAATGAAAACAAATAAATAAAAATAAATGAATAAAAATTAATCGATAAAAGTAAATGAAATTTTTTCTCATTTTTTGGTTTCCTTAGATATCCATTACTTGGCGAAACATTTTTTTTCAAATTTGAATTCTAGGTTATCATCATCAAGATTTGTATAATTATTGAGGTATTTCACTTACGATTTCAGTAAAAATAAAAAAATAGAGAAATTAAAAATTCGATCTCTTCGACAGGGTGACACTTTCCTCCGGGCCCTCAACAAGAAACGAGACATACTCAATCTCGGGGAAAACTTGAACGATCCCTCGTGGAACCTCAAGAGCCCGTCAGTACCGAGGAACGACACGAAATCTTATATGGCCAACCGATCTATTCATCATCGGCTAGGCCCAAATGCCCTTGAGGAGGACTATCCGACGGTAATTTCCGATGGACTTGAAGTTCGCAACGTTTCAACCGAATGAAATTTCTTTTCTCATTTTTTTGTTTCCTTAGATCTCATTATTTGGCGAAATATTTTTTGTTTGGGTTTGTTTGGGTTATCACAATAAAGATTTGTATAATTATTGAGATATTTTACTCACTATTTCAGTAAAAAAAAAAAGAGAAATTAAAAACAAAAAATGTCATTTTTTTCACTTTCCTTACTTCGATCTTTTTTCAAAACTAATTTTTGTCCTTTTTTTAACTTTCCAGAGGGTCTGCCTGCATTGCGGATTCACGGAGCCCTCGCCCTATTTATTCTAAAGGACACGCCCGTTCCGGTCGTTGTAAATTATTTTTTAAAACTAGACGCGGTGCGAACTCTGACGCGTCGGAAAACGAGAAAACCCGAAAAAGCAAGAGATATATATCTACCGATTTGCAAAAACGCGCGAGTTAATACGACAGAAGTGAAAACATTCCGGAAAAGACTCGTCGAACCGGAAACGCCTCTCCCGTTCTTTCAAGTACCGTCACCCTGTTATTTTTTTTCATAGCTGTTGAGTGACGCGTGTGACGTTATTTTTTGTTTTGTTTTTTTTTTTAATTGTAAATATTTATGAATAAGTGGAGCGAGACGAATTTCCGAACGATCGGATGACGCGACGAGCAAACCCGAACGAATATTTTGCTCGTCTTATCGATATCGTCGTGCTTTGTTGTGTTTTTTTTTTTATTTCTATTTAAATACGTTTGTATATTATTTTCTGCACGTGCGTTGTATCAGACTGAACATTATTTTCGCTACGATAATAAACAATCGTTTTGTATGAGTTTTTGCTCTTGATAAAAATTTCCAACAAATCGAGGATCCTCGGATTCGACGTTGTTACCTACGAGTCATTTTTAAAAACGCTAATATCGTTCTCGCGAGTCTTTTATACGCAAAATCGTTGTTACCGACTGCGGGTCACAGTTACCATCCGTCGGTAACACTTTCTCCTCGGAAATCTACATTACCGACCTCTGTCTTACCGACCGTTGGTCACGAAGAGTTCTATCAGAGCGAACACTTCTTTTCGATCCTTTCGAAGTGAACAATCAATTTCCGGCGATTCGTCGTCGCAGCGGCACGAATCGATAAGCGAATCGACGGATAGAAGAGAGAGAAAGAGACCGAGAGAAACGAACGGAGGAACCGTACGGTCGACCCATTGACCGTATCCTTTCCGGCGAGAGGCAATCTCTCTCTCTCTCTCTCTCTCTCTCTCTCTCTCTCTCTCTCTCTCTCTCTCTCT